>BJCM01228685.1:0-13545 GCA_018326385.1 Flaveria bidentis
AGGAGGAGTCTTTCAAACTGACTTACACTGACAACTCCTCAAGTTCCCTCACAAGAGAGCAATTCCTTGATCTCCTAAGAGGAACACTAGACCAGGCCGTCAAACCTCTTGGCCTCAACTTTGATTCATTGAATGATGAAGAGAAGAAGCTCAGAAGAAGCCTGGTGACTCTGCTAGATACAAAGAAAGGCGACAAGATTCCTAGCCAGCCTCTTATGACATGAAAGAAGATCATCCAGTGGAGGTTTGATGACTCCTCTCACAACTTTGTTGTGGAGAGAGAGAGTGGAGAGAGCAACAGGCTGAATGCTCCTTCTCTACTATAGTCAAGTAGATTTGATATAGTTGAGTTAGTAGAGAAGACATTTTTCAATCCCTCCAACTCCGACATAGCCACTCATATCATAAATCATTTGAGCATCCTTCATCTTGCTGAGCTAACTGCAAAATCTAAGATTGAAAATGAGTTGAAGCTGAAAGAGAAGGAAGACAAGGAATGGTCAACCAGCAAAGGCAAAGCCTTTTTACAAATGTTGGAAGGCTCGGATTTGGAACCAATATTTAGATGGGAGTATGATTATAAATCCCATCAACTAAATCTCTTTAGAGGGACTCAACAGAGAGTACACATCATTCAAAGTGATAGACTGGATCTTCTATCCAGGAATGATTTGTACAAACTTCTCAGCACTACTTTTGGGAAGAACAAAGAAACAGACAAGTATCTGCTTTCCCTAGTGTTAAAAGTTTTGAGGAGCAAAAACAAGTGAGGTTTTGGTAGCATCAGCCTAGGGGGAGTTTGTTGGATCAAGTAAGGCTGGTGCAACCAAAACCAAACACTTAGACTTTTTAAGTACAACAAATAAGGAACTTCCGAAGAAAACTGTTGAACTTTCGAAGACAAGTCTAAGGAACTTCCAAAGATAAGCTTCAGCTTCTGAAGACAAAGTCTCGACTCTTCCAAAGCTCAACACTTAGAAATAAACGAAGATGACAACTTTTGAAGTATGAAGTACCAAGGAAGCCTCGGAAGAAGTAGCCACTTTCGAAGTATAAGTGGCTTCGGAAGAACAAGTTCTTCCGAAGCCAGTTAACCTTCAGAAGTAGTTATTATGAACCGGTTGACATAAGTATGGTCTCTCTGACACTCCGCTGCAAATCTCTGAGATATTGCATGGCAGTTTCCCACATCCATGTAGTTGACCTTACTTTATTCCACCGTTTATACCTTACCAGTTAGTATAGTTGCCAGTTTTAGTTGGTGACAAAAGGTAAGTCATGGATATGTCATGACTATCATATCTTAGATAATATTTTATCTAAGATACCTTAACTTTAGATTTATAGTATTTGCTTTAGTATAAGGTTTCCAACTTGTAACAAAGTATATCTGACTGTAGGTAATAGTATATATAGTTTCTCATTGTAAATCATGTAATATGCTTATAAGAGTCTTGTAATACTTTGAGTTGAGAAATAATATATACAAGTAACTTGAAAATCTATTCTCTTGTGTTTGCTTTGATTTACTTAGTATATTATCATAACCTCTTAGAAGGATTCTACTTCATCACAAACTTGAGTGATACTTTAGGAGTTTGAGAGAGCAATTGTTATGTTGAGTACAAAAACCAATCCTGCAACTTTTAATAGTCTATCTTTCCTAATAATCAAAGTAATAATAACTCTAAGAAAAATCATGTTAATGTTAGAAATATGCCAATGCTAAAAACACTGATTTTATACACCTTTAAAAGATGTTATATTATTATTAGAAACTTGTGTACATTATATATTGAAACATGGGCTAAACATAGAACTCTAATCATGTTTGTATTTAATTAATAACATGATCAAACATAAAATTAGTAAAACTAACTTGTGGGAATCGTAATCTTTGATGAAGATGATGATGATGCCATGATTACCATTATGATGTCTTGAATTTAGTGAATGATTATTTGAAAGAATGGTAAATGGTGTTCTTGATATTATAACATTAGTATTGCATATCTATTAGTACTAATCACTGATGTATTCATTTGTTGGTTTCTCGATATTGTAACAACTGTTTGAATCAACTATATCTGAAATACTAATCAAATGAATTATTAAACATAATAAAATTCATGATTAATATGAAAATACTTTAAATACTTATACCGAACAATAAAAAATTGCTCTAACTCCTCATAACACGTGTTAGAAATCCTAAAACAATTGAAGAATGCAATATGACAACATTTTGCATCCTAAGAAATATCCTTGGTACAAATCTTCCCACTCTTTTCTCATCCACTAGATATTCATGATTAACGAAAAGCATTTCCATATGGTTAAAGGTGAAGCACAAGTCCCCTCAATCTGTGTAATAGGTGATAAGTCTTTCTATGTCTTTGAGATGAGGTTGTATATCATATGGCTAAATTCATGCTAACACACACTAGATAATAATACATAAAATAAATTGGATACATGATAATTTAATTTCGAAAAAGAAACAACCTGATAATAAAATGGGTGGGCACGAATCAAATGTTAACCTTCTATGATAATGATAACTTGTTAACTATCAAAATCAATCAAAATTATTATTTTTATCGGAATAACATAATTACACAAATACAAAATTATGTTTTTTATGTATATGTGTAAATTTAAAATCATAAAAAAGTTTCGACTAGTGTAAGTTATACTTACATTTGTAAATATTTACAAGGTCTTAGACCTATCGTATCTTTTTACCCTTGTCAATTTACACATATGCATAAAAGAACATAACGTTGTATATGTATAATGCTGTTATAAGGGAGAGTTATTACACACACACACACACACATATATAGGGTTCAAATGATAATTTTTTTTGTGAGAACTCTAGAAACCAATATAAATCAATAATATCTCGTCATTTGGATTAAGTAATAATTAGACAATAAGGGTATTATTGTCATATACATTAATTTTTGTATTAACTTTTTTGCATTAAATGCTAGTTGATTATTTTTTATATACTAAAATAACTTTGATATATTTTATTATTAGTTTTAAGAAAGTTCTACCACAATATAAAGAATTTTTTTTATCTCTAATATGTGTATATTATTCTTTTATATTTTTAAAAAAATAAATATTAAAAAAATTTACAACAATGTATGATAATTGTGCTATTATGCAAATGACACTATGCTATTATCGAGTTTATAAAAATTATTTTGTTATTATACACATTACAATGTGCTATTGTCATGTTTTATTCAAA
The DNA here is from genome assembly GCA_018326385.1 of Flaveria bidentis. Lineage (NCBI taxonomy): Eukaryota > Viridiplantae > Streptophyta > Magnoliopsida > Asterales > Asteraceae > Flaveria > Flaveria bidentis. The sequence goes on from BJCM01228685.1 coordinate 3,263, forward strand.
ATTAATGGTATAATAGAATATACACTATGATGTTATAATAACACAATGTAAAATATTCAAATTAACTTTATATATCATATAATTGCATCAGTTGTTTCCATAAACATGATAATAACACATATAAATTGCAAAAATAACATAATTATATTGCACATTGTTGTAAACAAAATTTAATTAGAAACAAACACTATGTTGAATGTGTTTGTGCTATTATCATGTTTTTTATAGTTTACATTGTGTTGTTATAATATCACAACATAAATTGTACGAAATAAAATTCATGAATTATAAAGAAGCACCGTTACTTTTTATAATATATGATCAAAGAGTCATATAAATTATATAATAGCAAGATTAATCAAACATTATTGTACACTTTTCAAAAAAATATAACTTAAAAGCATATATCACATCATACACATATTATAAAAAAATACTTGATTTTATGATGGTTTTTAAAATAGATGAACTTTTGTTAAGTGAAAGAAGAAAACAAAATCGCTTCTTTTCATTATTTATGAAGGCATTTTTATTGAAAATATAATAAATGATAAAAATACCTTTAAATCTAATTATAGATACACTGGTTATTAGTTGATGAGGTGTCATCAATATCAATAGTTGATTTAATTAACTAACGTTTAAGATTAGTTCTCATGAGGATAGGGAAAAATGTTGTTGGATCTAGAAAGGCTGGTGCAAACAAAATAAAAAACTTAGACAATTTTGGTACAACTAATAAAGGGCTTCCGAAACTAAGTAAAGAACTTCCGAAGGGAAATGGAGTTCTTTCGAATGCAAATCAGAACTTCTGAAGATTATGTCTGAAGAATCTTCTGACGGAAAACTCCAACTTCTAAAGACAAAGTCTTCTCTCTTCCGAAGTTCAAGACTTAGAAAAAACCAAGACAATGACTTCTGAAGTATGAAGATATGAAGAAACCCTCAAGCCTCAGAAGAAGTATCCTCTTCAGAAGTATAAGTGGCTTTGGAAGAACAAGTTCTTCCGAAGCAAGTTAACCTTCGGAAGACACTACTATGAACCAGTGGACATAAGTATGGTCCTTTTGAAACTCCATTGCAAATCTCTGATATACTGCATGGTGCTTTCCAACGCCCTTGTAGTTGACCATACTTTATTTAACTGTTCACCTTTTATCAGTTAGTAAAGTTACTTACTTTAGTTCGTGACAAAAGGTAAGTCATGGACATGTCATGACTACCATATCTTAGATAATATTTTATCTAAGATACGTTAACTTTTGCTTTGTAGTATTTTCTTTAGTCTAAGGTTTCCAGCTGGTATCAAAGTATATTCGGCTGTAGGTAGTAGTATATATAGTTTGAGTTGAGAAGTAATATATACAAGTATCTTGAAAATTATCCTCTTGTGTTTTTAGATATTTAGTATATTATTATAATTTCTTAGAGGGATTCTACATCATCTAACCGATTATGATTGAGTGAATTTGAGAGAAAACAAGTGTGTAGTGACAAAATCCGAACCTGCAATTGGTATTAGAGCTTTTTGGGCTCTTGATTGTGAGATCATACCATCCAAATCAACCTTTCTTTCACTCTTTCTTTCATCACTCTCTAAATGGCCCTCAACCAAAAGTCTGAAGTTTAGATGGGGATGACGACCAAAGCACCCATCATTACCCCTGAAAACTTCAGATCATGGAGTAGACATATTGAAGGCTTCATCACGTACCAAGATGGAAAATGTGGCAATCTATTATCAATTTTCCTTACAGACCAAAGGGTGCAACACCAAGAGGAAACAATGCTATGATAGAGAAGGATGTAGAAGATTGCTCTGATGAAGATCGCAAAAAGCTGGACATTGATAGCAATGCTATGACTATTCTGATGATTGCAATACAAAACTCCATCATGGTGGGTTTTGAGCATTGTAAGTCAGCTAAATTACTGTTTGATGCCTTGTCCTAGATGTACTTCAGCTCGAACAACTCCAAGAAAGATTCATTGAAGCAACAATTCGAAAACTTCACCTATATTGCTGGAGAGATCCTCAGCCAACAATACCTCAGGTACATGGATCTTATTTCCTCCCTTCAGTCTGTGGGAATTGTCCTTGAGTTGAGAGATCTCTCAAGAAAATTCATGAGTGCACTCCCAAATAAGTGGACATTCTACTATGTCTCTATCAGGAGGACAGAAAACTTGAACTCCCTCACCATGACTGAACTATATGGCATCCTTGATGGATACCATGTAGAGATGTAGAATAAAAGAGGCCACTAGATGAGCAGACCCTCAAGCCTTCCTGCTAGCAACACTTTAATGGTTGCTGAAGGCTTAGGACCCCCAACCTTAGTAGTACATGACCTATTCCCAACAGTCATCCTGTTCTTCTAGGCCGAGCCATACATCATATTCCTTGAGACTCCAAGGTCTCAACAGGCTCAGTCAAGTTCTTTTTAGGGCAGCTATGCCTTTGCTCAGGAAATGGACACTCTAGTGACTTTCAGTATTGCTTTGATGATCTAGAATGTTTTAGCCTAGATGACTTGGTATATGTGGACATTGTCCAACAAATGGCTCTATTAACTTACTAAGCAAAGAAGTTCTTTAAAAGAACTGGAAGGTAGTTTCCTCAGAACCCAACTAATAATAAGTTTGGGTTTGACTAGACAAAGGCCAAATGTTACCACTGTAACCAACTTGGTCACTTTGCCAGGGAATGTAAGGCTCCCAAATCCAATCTGGGAACCTATCAAGCCTCCATACATCCCACTACACCTAAAGTTTCGGGAAGTCAAATAAAACAACTGATGTGGCTCAAGAAGTTGACTGGAGCTTCATGGTACAAGATGTGACTCCTGCTCAAGCATCGCTGGCTGGAACTGATGACAGTAATGTATATGAACACCTCTGTACTCCAGCTTGTATTGCTAAAGTTAAGTTATATTTGGACTATAGTATGGAAATCAAATATGATATTAAGTCTTTAAACATTTTAAAATCTAATTTTTAAAGGGCTGAATCTGACTATCAAAAGAAAATCAAAGAGTTAGAGAAAACTGTGTCCTTGTTAAAATATTAAAATATAAACATACCAACTAAAAGAATCAAATCAAATATTTGATATCCAAATTGATTGAGGCTCAAGCCCAGCTTGTCACAACTAAGGCTTAAGCCAGGAAGCATGCTATCTTAGAGAAATACTTCCAAGCCATTCTTGCATCATCCTCTCACTCAAAACTTTGTTATCAAAACAAAGGTGATTTGGGAACCAATGAAATTGCTCCACCACATTCTTACAAGTCTATTAGACAACCAAGATATGGTACTAAAGAGCAAGAGGTATATGAATCTAAGAATCACAATTAAGAATTATCAGTGTTAAAGTAAATCAAGTTAATGTTTGCGGAATCAACATTAACCTTGTTTAATAGTTTGATGTAAAATATAATTATTGATGATTACGACGAACACAATGATATGAACACAATTAATGCAAAAACAAGATTTAATTCAAATGTATTTTATTAAAACGGATTAATGATTACAGATGAATAAACAATGCATACTATAAACAATAAATGCTTCGATTGTTTTGATGTTGATGTGATGGCTGCTAGGGTTTATGTTTATGTGAATCGATGTGATGCTTTTGTGTTGATTGTCTAATGTTAGTTGTTGCCTATTGTGTGTGTTCGTCTCTTTTTATGATGTGAAACCTAGGATTCATATTTATAGGCATGCATGTTTCAGTTTAGGAAACACCGGATCTATTGGGATTTGCACAACTGTCTTGTTAACTTGTTGACTTGTAATACTTGTATTATTTAAATACATGTGTTTGGACTCCGCAGGTACATATTCTTCCATAGATGTTTGTTCTTCCATAGGAATCTTGTTTTTCCGAAGGTACTTTGTTCTTCCAAAGATATATTGTTCTTCCGAAGGCATTTTGTTCTTCCTAAGGTATCTTGACTTGTACTTTAGAGCTGTTTGTTCATCCGCAAAAGATATTTGGATGATTATTTTTGTAGGAAACATATCTATGGAAGAACAAAAATGTTCATCCGTAGATGTTTCTTACACTTAGTCAATTTTACAAATTGACCAAGTATAATGTTTTACCTGCAAACATACATAAATCAACACAAATAAGGGTTAACCTATATACATAATGCATACATCAAAATAATGAATTATAATAATTCATTACAAGTATTGATTAAAGTTCTAAGCCTATACAAAATGATCTAGACCTATTGTTCCTAGATCTAACAATACTCCCCCTTAGGCTTAGGCACTTCTAATTAGGTCTTCAAAACTGAAAGCTCCTTCATTCTTAACACCATCTTCATGTTGAAGTATGACATTGCATCCTTTTGATAATCGTACTTGTACTTGATCTCCATTCTGCATATTTTTTTATAGTGTCACAAAGTTCAGTCCCAAAATGTCTTCTTCTGTTATGAGAGTTTCCACAACACTTTGATTATTGACAATTTCAAGCTCATCTTGTTCTGAAATCCCCAGTTCGGATACTTCCTTGATGTTAGCTACTTTCAACAACCCAACTTCATATCTTCTTCTTTTATATGCCTTTGCATACAATTTATCAATCACTTGAATCATGTGCACATATAGGCACAGATCATGCTGAGCTCTTTCATCAGTTAGCTTTGGAAAGAATTTGTCATGCAAATATGAAGTGTAGCTGAGGTGGAGTAACTTGATATCTACCAGATCAAAGAGTCTAATACTTTTAGCTTTCTTAGATTCTTCATTCCTTAACAACACCAACTCTTTAGTTCTCTCAACATATCCCCATTCAGTTATGGGAAATGTATATTAAGTACCTTCTATATTCTTGATTATTGATGTTGTTCTGATTGAATACCCAACTCTCCTAAAAAAATCATCATCAGTCAATGCGGAGGAGTTGGATTTTGATCTTCTCTTGTTTCTTTTCTTGTGCTCATCATCTTCTCTTCTTACTTCTTTCAGCACGTCATCCTTGAATTTTGTTTTTAATTTCCCAACAAATATGGAGAAGTCTCTTCCTCTCGGGCTTATTCAATAGTTTGAGATGATTAAGCTCTGAAAATCACGTATATCAGCATTAGGAAGCAATAATACTGATTCAAGTAAATGATAGTATTCAACTCTTCCAGATACCCTCTTGATTAGTGCACAATCCCACTCTGGATCAAATTTCAGGGGCATAATCCTATTTTCCTCAACAGAAGTGGGAGTTGTAATATGATCAAATAACTAGATTAGAGAAGATTTTCCTTTAGTAATCTCTCACACAGTTGTGCCCAATGGCCATACTTTTCTAGGAAATACCTCTCTGGGCTCTTTGATGAGTTTTTCTTTTCCTTTGTATTGATCTTGACTTTCAACTGTCACTTGCTCATCAGGAGTATTCATTTGATGTTCATAAGAGGGATTAGGTGCTTCAGTCCTAAATCTGACTCCAATTTCAAGCTCAATAGACATCACATGCTCCATCATCCTCCTTAGCTCACCAACTGATCTTCCCTTAAGCTCATGGATTTTGTAGTTATGACCTTGTAGCCAACAACTCATATTGTATTTGCTTAACTTGGCTATATCACAGTGACCTCGATCTTTCTTGATTTTCTGAATGGCTTGAAAGGTTATGAATGCTTCATAGTCACAATTTGGAATCATGAATCTGGCAAGCTCAAAGTTTTTTAGCAGATCCTTTATTTCAGTCAAATTCATTCTTTCAACCATATCAAAAGGAAACCCATGGTTGATAAGGGTCATAAACATTGTTGACTCAGGTATTTCTTCTAATATGTCTTTTATTGTCATCAACTTCTCAACTTGTGATTCTTTTTGTTCTTTAGGAGACTCATCTTTAGTCAGCTTAATCCATTCAGCATCACTTTCTGGTTCAGCAACAGACAAAGGCTTTAAGGTTGTAGATTCAATAGATTTTGATCTTTTGGGTGAATCTTGTACTTTAATCACTTCCTTCTTTACGAAACCCAAGTACTTACTTTTTCTTGTGTATTGAATGATTTGCTTTGAGGTCTCAAAAGATTCTTTTGTTTGATTTGATGCAGGAGCAACATTTGATTCCAGAGCATAGATTTTCATTTTTAGCTCCTCAATCTCTTCTTCTTTCCTTTTCAACAAAACAGATTAAGCAGAGAGAGAGAGTTGGTTACATGATCAATTTTCATCATCAACTTCTCATTTTCAGCCTTCTCAAACTTCACTAATTCTTTGAGCTCAAATTCTTGTTGAAGAAGAGCATCAATAACTTCATTGTTGCATTGTGCATCTTCTCTTAATCTTTTAATTATTGATTCTTGCTGCATTTGCTTATCATCTTTTTCTTTGATAATCCCTTTCAACTCTTGAATTCTTTGCTTTCTATAGTTTGACTTGACAACAAGCTTGTTGTATTCAGCAACCAAATAACTCTTACTGACTGGGATATCATCATCATTGAGATAAGATTCATTGTAAGCAATCACATTAACAAAGTTGGCTTCTTCTTCTTTATCTTGATGTTGAGCAGCAATCTCATCATCATTCATATCTTCAGGTGCTACACAAACTAAGCTTGAAATAGACTCAATAGCTTGCTTTGCCTGTTCTTGACGTGGTTGTTGTTGGTCCTAATGGTCAGTGACTGGAGAGACAAGTTCAGTATTATTTGAATGGACAAGGGATTTAGTCTTCTTTGGTGACAGTTGAACTGTACTTGCTTGTGAAGCAAAGATTGTCTCCCTGGTGTAAAAGCTCTCAGTGGATTGCTTTTCTAGAGTTGGAGAATGATTTGGTGAAAGAGGGTGAATTGGAGAGATGGTTGACTGTTTTGGCTGGCTAGTGAATGTGATTGGGGTGTTTGAGGTTAATTTGGTGATTGAGGGTGGATTGGAGAGATTGGTTGAGTGTTTTGGTTGGCTGGTGTTTGTGATTGGGGTGTTTGAGGTTGTTGGTGAATGGGTGATTGATGAGGTGAAGGTAAGGCTTCCATAGAGTTAGTAGGTGAACTCCCTTGAGGTTCTTCCTATATCAATTCTTGTGGGATGTTGGCATTGGGGTCAGCTACCTACGGAAACATAGGCATGTCTTCTCCTTCATACCTTCCACTTATCTTATTCAGAACATATCTCCCTAGGTGTGCTTGAACAAACACATCACCATCTATAGCAACACTAGGCAGACCAACATTGATGATTAATTGCAAGAACCTGGGAAACATATACATCTTGTTGGCCTTTTGCACCCTAATTAGATCACACAAACTACTAAAAATACATTTCGAGTAGTTGTATGTCCTTCCCTCAAAAATACCAATAATCCTAGAAGGAATGTGCCTTGAAAATCTGTCAAGCCCAGATTTCCCGTTAGAGATGCACTTTAGGTAAGTGTGACATAGAAATCCATATGGCTTGCATAGTCTTCCTTTCTTGATCTCCCCCTTTTCAAAGTCATCGTCATATCCCATTAGGCAGAATACTTTCTCTATGTATACATTTTCAAACACATTAGGGTGACCAGCTTCTTGTTCTCCAAATTCCAGTACCCTTCTTATGGTCTGCTCATCTATCCTTAGTCTCTCATTCTTAATCTCAGCTACAATCAGTTCTAATTCTCCATCTTCCTCAATTTTTGCTGAGTTCCAGAAATCGATTATATGATCTTGATGAATCACAGGCTCTACTGATAAAGCATAGAAGAGCCTGGATCATCATAAATATCTTATGATGTCTCTTGTTAGGTCTAGGATTAGTAGAACTAGTCCATTTTGTATAGGCTTAGTACTTGAATTAATATATGTAATGAATGGTTGTAATTCATTATTGTGTATGCATTAAATGTATAGGTTAACCCATATATATGTGTGTTAATTTATGTATGTTTGCAGGTACAAACATTATACTTAGTCAATTTCTGAAATTGACTAAGTGTAAGAAACATCTACGGATGAACATTTTGTTCTTCCGTAGATATGTTTCTTACAATTAACAAACATCCGAAGATCATCTACGAATGAACCATCAACTGGAGTGAAGTGAGAATTCTAAGTGAAGATTCCTGCAGAATAACCAGTTTGCTTTGGAAGAACAAGATTCCCACAGAAGAACAATTGCTTCGGAAGAACCAGTTTGCTTTGAAAAAACAAGATTCCTGCGGAAGAACAAGTTTGCTTCGGAAGAACCAGTTTGCTTCGGAAGAACAAGATTCTGGCAGAAGAACAATTGCTCCGGAAGAACAATCAACTACGGATTTGTAATCATTAAATTGTTTTTATATATGGATCCTAGGTTTCGAATCAAGCACGACAACAACAATATGACAATAAAACATCACACAATCAAACCCTAGCAGCCGTCACATCATTCAACACAATTTTCAATATCATTCATTAGTTATTTGTAATCATTAACTTGTTTTTAATGAAATATAGTTGATTTAAGCAGATTATTAGTTTTGTTTCATCAATCGTGTTCTTGAATATTTATCGATATTAAAAATTGAATACGCACAATTAAACCAAGCCAACATTGATTCCACAAACGTTGACTTGACATCAACTAACATTGATAATTCCTGATTGCAATCCTTGGATTCACAGGTGGTATTAGAGCCAAGTGCTCATTGATTTAGATCAATTGATCTATCAGTGTTAGTTGTGTTTAATTGTTCCTGAATCTTTAGATTTATCAGTTTTACTGATTCAATCTATCTTTTCTAAACAAAAGTGTGTGTGATATTTAATTTGTCGTTTAACTTGGATCTATATTCAAACCAATTGAATAGTAGATCTTAGTTATTGATCATATCAACAACTTGTTCATATCTCTTGAACAAATTAATTAGTTAACATCATAGATCTTAACTAATCATGAGCAACTTTGGTGGATCATCTTACTAACCGCCAAAGTTGGAAACAAAAGCAGATTTCAAATCTTGGAAAATCAAGTTCAGGAATCATGTAAACTATACAGATTCTGACTTATGGGTTTCCATAACAGAAGGTCCTTATATTCCACCCACCCTCGGGCCGGGTTATAATGATAATAACCAACCCATAAGCACTAAATATTTATCACCTGATGATATTAAGAAGGTTAAAGTTGATATCAAAGCATACAACTTGCTTAGTACCAGAAGAAATATTGACCAGATGTGAAAATTATAAAACAACAAATTCCTTGTGGAAGATTCTTCATACACTCTGTGAAGGGAGTGATGAAATCTGAAGCATTAGAAAAGGCACCCTACGTTCACAATATGAAACATTTCATCATATTGAGGATGAAACAATTCCTCAACAACTCCACATGTTTATGCAACTTGTTACAGAAATGAACATTTTGGAGTTGAAATACACAAATGAGGACTGAACAAGAAAATGCTCCATACTTTACCAAAAATTTAGAAGCAAACTGTATCCATGTTCAAGAACACCATAGATCTCAAAGTAGTCAGACTAGATACTCTAGTGGCTAAAGTTGAGGCTCTTGAAATGGATGAGAAATCAAGAAACAAGAGTCTAAGAACTCATGTATCACCATATAACTTTAAAGAAACAAGAAATGCTGGAAGTGCTTTCATGTCCAGTAATGATGGTGATAACTCTTGTACTTTGAGTGAAGATAAAGAGGAAGTAAGTTTCTATGCTTCAAAACCTCCTAAGAAATCTACTCAAAGTAAGTCAAGAAAAGAGAAAGAAAGAAAATATGATTAAAAAGATAAATCATCAGAAAAACCATCAACTAACAATCAATCAGAGTCTATCACTGTCATTCTTGTTAGGGTCTGGTATTTGAACGAAACACCAATTGATTAACGTGTTAAACCAAACCAAATAGTGCGGAATCCTATTTGATTGGCGATTCAATCAGTGAGAACGCACGTAGAAACAATAACGTATTGAATCTAACGTCAAGAATCAATTAGGAATCGTTCTACAGCGTTCTATGAACTTGGAGTACGAACTTAGAGGCTTCTGGACGGCTAGGGTACGTCTGGAGTCAAAGTGGATTCAATGCTTACGTTTTTCCACGAATTAGGTGGTATTTATAGGTTAGGGTTGCTCATTCGGGCGACTGAACCATTAGCATGGTTCATTTGTGCGATTGAGCCATGCGTTGATCCATTCGCACGACTGAGTATTCAGTCGTGCGACTGAGCCAATCTCATGTTATAGTCATACGACTGATCCAGTCTCCTGGTTCAGTCGTGCGACTGAGTCATTCGTATGAAGTTGTTCATGCGTATGGTCCATTAGCATGGGCCATTCGCAT
>BJCM01228688.1:0-15723 GCA_018326385.1 Flaveria bidentis
ATGTTAGTTTCAGCTGTTTGTATAATCAGTTAGATGTCTCTATCAGGAGACATCTGCTGAAGTCACATTCCTCTATAAAAGGAATGTTTGACCTAATTTGTAGCGGCCGAAGCTTGCGAGTAAATTGATACAGTATCTTTGCCGAAAACTCACTCTTTATAGCCGTCACTGTTTGATTGAATATTCTTTGTGTTCTTGCTTAAATTTCGTCTAATTTTTGTACGATTCCGCTGCGTATTATAACCTAATTGTTCAAACCAGATCGTCGATCCCCAACATATGATCTAGACCTTGTTATCACATTTATTCTTAATTTTTTATAAAGTCATTCTTAGTTCTAAAAGTTAATCATTTGTAAAGTCATCTGTGAACACTAAACAATATGTGGTTTTTCCTTGACTCATTACACTAGTACAGCTAAAGAGATCCATATGTAATAAGTGTAGGAGAATAATGATGGAGTTTCTTTCCATTGACTTGTGAGATACCGTGTGTTGCTTCCCTTTGAGGCATGCAACACACTGGTGATCACTTGTTAACTGTTTGTTTGGCATTTCAGTTGCAAAATCATTCTTAACTAATTTATTCATATTCTTAAAGTGTACATGGCATATTGTTTCATGCAAAAGAAAAGACTCATCACTATTTGCTTTATATAGAAAGCATGAAACTTCTCTTGAAGGAGATGTTTCTTACAAGTCCACTTGTACATGTATCTTTCTCAGGGGCTTTGAGCATGATGTGCTCTTCACACCAAGCATAAGAACAATGCATCAGGCTTAGTAAAAAGCATGTTATGACTTTGATCTCCAAATTGAGATACACTCAGAAGATTGTATCCTAGCTGAGCTTACCATTTGTGACCTGGCCCCTTCCGGTAATATAACCTCCAGCATCTCTTTTAAAAGAAATTGGCCCCCATCAATCCTCTTAAAGGTTTAATGTAAAGATACATTGCCTATCATGTGCCAGGAATAGCCATTGTCATGAATCCATACATTCTTGTATTTCTTAAGCTATTCCTTCACAAAATAGATGGTTAGTTACATTTGGAAACCCAAGCCTTGTTGGTCTTGGGCTTATAAAATAAAGTTGAGGATAACGCAATAGTAATTGATCCTATTATCAAATTTGAAGGATCATTTGCTAATGTTGATAAAGAACTTTCACTCAAATGGTTTTTTGTCTTCAACACCATATTTGGAAGCTTAGACTTGACCTTCAATACTTTGGAAGTTTTGACAACTTTGGAAATTTTGGACACTGGACCTTTGGAAGATCTCCCTAACAATGTAGCAGCCGTTAGTACTTCGGAAGTATTCCTTCCTTCTGAGACCAACATTTCTTTTGAATGTAAGTTTTCACTTGTCTTCTTCTTCATTTTGGAGCTTCTGAAAGGAATGGATTTTCCTTCGGAAGCTTGCTTCTTTCTCATCTTCTTAGAAGTTTCATTCCGAGTCATACGGATAATACATTTTGGATTGTAGAGGCAATCCATTGGAAGATAAGAAGTACTACCACACATTACACACTCCATTTTCTTCGTTCTGAGAGCGTTCATTTGAGAACAAGGCTGAGCTTGATCACTTTCCTTCTCCATCTTCATCATTGCAGAGAATGTGGCAATTGTTTTAGGGTTAGAACTACTTTGGAGCTAGATTGTTGATGTTGTGTAGAAGTGGTACACAACTAATCAACCTTCTTCATTAGGCTAGGATGATTTGGATATGAACTAGAACTCTTAGTACTTGAGTTCAAGTTTGAGTCTTCAGCCTTAACAACCTCAAAACATGCGGAGATAAAAACTTGTTTCTACATAGAATTAAAGGTGGCTTTGATCTCTTGAGCTTTCTTTGACTTTCTGTTGGACCTTCTCGTCAAGTTCTTCATTCTAGACTTGGTCATCCTAACTTTGTTTCACTCCTTTGGAGAATAGTGACCCTTCTTAGGATGCTCTTCTTCACTCTTCCCAGAGTCAACTGTTATTATTCCCTTTTCATCATCTTTACCCATGGGAGGGGGAGCTCATCTTCACAAGTTCCACATCTTGGAGATCTTACAAAAAATATTGTCCGTGGAGGAGCTATCATAATAGATCCCAGTCTCTACTTATTTTGATAACAAACTTTTGCATGCAAGGATGAGAATATTATGTTCTTGAAGGTCTCTTCTTCAATAACACATTTTTCTACCTTGGATTTGCTGATTACAAGCTCAGCACGACATTTAGTTAACTTAGTTTTGAGGTCTTTGATGTGAGTCCCGTAGTTGGTGTGTTCATATTTAAAAGTTGAAATGGTTTTCCCTAAATCTTTTTTAAGCTTATAATCATTCTCAGTTCTTTTAAAATCAGATTTTAAGATATTTAAAAGACTCGAGATTAGATCTAATCTCTAAGTTGTAGGAGCTATATCTATTAATTTTAGCAATGCATTCCAGTGTACAGACATTACTAGAAAATATACCTTTAATGAAACGCAATGCGTGTTATAAAAGGCGGTAGGTGACAAAAGTGTGTCCAGGAATGCCCTGTCATAAAAAAAGACGACATGCATTTGAATGTCGTCTGTTTATGACACACATTTATGACATGTTTTTATGACACATAATACGTGTAAAGGAAGACCCTGACATACAAAATGATGTGCATTTATCATTTGGGTGTCATATATTCGTGTCATGTTTTTAATAGTTTTCAAAAATATATATCTTTTCTAGAATTTCTAAGTTTTACCTCAAATGACAATTAATAATAAATGTCTTACAAACTAAAATATGTAGAGATAGCAAAAAAATACATGTTATAAAATACTAACAAACATTATAAAGTTAACAATATTTTCAAAACTAATGTTTTGATAAATAATATTTGTTTTCCAATATATTCGACCACTCAACCTGAATTCTATCATTATCAGCATTCGTTGTTCCACCACCCTCAAGAAATTCATCATATTGAAACGAGCACATAAGATTTTGTTCAAAAGATATAATATGGGAATAAAGCTTAAAAAAGGAAAGCCATATAAAATAAAATAAAGGACTAAATAGTCCAAACCTTATGTAAATGACCTATTTTCAATAAAAAGACAAATAGTTGATGTGGATCATGTATAGGTTGGACTCACTTTAGTTTAGATTTTGTTTATATTTCATTGTAATAGGTTTAATGTTGGTTTACTTTTGTTTGTTGTTTATTTTGACAAGTTTTGTTGCCCAGTGAAACTATGGGAGAAACTTCAGTTTCGCTCATAGTCAGCTATTTAGTTCACCCGACGAAACTGTTGTTTCTCCCGGGCGAATCTATTTTTTCGGCAGCATGGTTTCACTGACAGCAAAACTGTCAGCGAAACTATGCCTTCGATATATAGTTTTGATCTTGCTCATTGTTGGGCATCCTTGCAAAACCCTAATCAAATATTTGTCTTGCAAGAGACATCTGTAAGCTGTCATTTCATAGAAATATATTTGTGCTTTATTTCTATTGATTATATAGGATCCTTGATTGTTTATGTTACAATAATTTGGTGGTTGTGATCATTCTTCTTCATCTTTATTATTTGGATTTTGTTTCTGATATTGAAAAATTATACATATCAATTGTTCTATAAAACGATCAAATGGACCAACAAAATGGTATCAGAGCAACGTCTACCATTACTTGTCTTTTGTCCAAAGCATACACTTCTGAGTCTTTCCTATGGCATCACAGATTGGGTGACATTAATTTCAGAAATATAAACAAATTAGTTAAAAACAATCTTGTTAGGGGATTACCTTTAAAGGACTTTTCTATGGTTGAAAATGTATGGCATGTGCCAAGGGTAAACAACACAAGAAACCAGATAAACCAAATATTTAAAATAGCATATCTAATCCTTTCGAGTTGTTGCATACTGATTTGTTTGGCCCAATCAGTGTTAAATCAATTGCTAAATAATCTTTCTGTCTTGTGATTACAGATGATTTTTCCAGGTATTCCTAGGTGACATTTCTTACCCACAAAGGAGAGGCTGCTGAGGAGCTATAGAAGTTAATTCTTTCAATTGAGACGATAAGCAAGAGGATGGTTATGGCAAGTAGAAATGATAATGGTACCGAATTCAGAAATCAGATCTTTGATTCTTTTTTTTTTGCTATTAACGACATTCATAGATAGTTCAGTGCTACAACGACTCCTCAACGTAATGGAGTCATTGAAAGAGAGAATCACGCTCTCATTGAAGCTGCACGTACGATGGTGATCAAATCTTCTTTACCCATTATCTTTTGGGCAAAAGCGGTGAATTGTGCTTCATATGTTCTAAACAGGGTGTTGATAGTCAAAGGCAAAATGAAGTCTCCTTATGAACTCTTTCATAAGATAAAGCCTTTGATTGACTTCTTCCGACCATTGTTTGCTCGTGCACTTCGTTGGCTATTCTTCTTATCAAAAAGCTTATCAGGTGTTGTGTTTCATGAATGTTACTTTGTTGGTTATTCTTCTTCTCAGAAAGCTTATCAAGTGTATAACAAGAGATCCTGTATTATGCAAGAGTCTTTCTATGTTGACTAGTAGGAATGTAATTCCTCAGATGTTTTATATGAACATGCATGGTTCTTTGACTCTGATACGGTGTTTAACTCTTTTAATGTTCGAATTTTTGATGATGATATGTCCATCTCCAACATCCAAACAAATATCCTTCCTCCAACTACATTACCTATCACTCCTCAAGCATCTCCACTCCATTACCTTCATTTACCTTATCTCCAGGTGTACCACTCAATTCCTCAATTGATTCTACCTTACAATCTCCATCACCTTCATCTACCCATCAACAACCTACCAGACAACCCTCTTGAAATATCCAACCCATTACCACAAACTTCAAAACATTGAAAGATCATCCCCATGATAACATCATTGGATCCATCAGTGATGGAGTTCGGGTGTAGAGTTAATTTGGTTTGATTAATGTTTGCTTATTATCTTGTTTTATATCCAAAATCATCTAGGAAATTGTTCTTGCAACTCTTCAGGATCCTTGTTGGGTTGAATATACGCAATTAGAGCTTTAGTAGTTTAGGAATCTCAAAGTGTGGACCGTGGTTGATCTTCAACCAAAAAAATGCCCAATTGGCACGAAATGGGTGTTCAAGAATAAACACGATGATTGTGGCATTGTGGTGAGGAATAAGTCATGATTGGTGGTTCAGGGCTTTGCTCAAGAGGAAGGAATAAACTACAAGGAAGTCTTTGCTCCTATAGCCCATCTTGAAGCTATTAGGATCTTTCTGGCGCATGCCGCTCATAAGCAGTTCAAAGTCTATCACGTGGATTTCAAATGTGCATTTCTTTATGGAGACATTGATGAAGATATATACATGTGTCAAGGTTTTGAGGATCCTGACTTTCCTGACAAAGTATACAAGCTTGATAAGTCCCTTTATGGTCTTCATCAGGCACCTCGGATCTGGTACGAGACTTTAACACAATATCTCTTAAGCAATGGTTTTTCTCATGGCACCATTGATATGACTTTATTCAAGAAGGAAGTGGATGGTGAGATGTGGATTGTCCAAGTCTATGTCGATGATATAATTCTTGGCTCCACCAAATCAGAAGTTGTGTCGGGAGTTTGAAGATATCATGCATGGTTGATTTGAAATGAGCATAATGGGTGAGATTTGCTTTTTCCTTGGTTTTGTAGGTTAAACAAAAGCCTGAGGGAATTCTCATTCATTAGGAGAAGTATATTAAAGAAATTCTAAAGAAATTCAAGATGGGTGTTGCTTCTCCTGAACTCGCCCATTTCACTGCTCAAACTTGCCTCACTCTTGATGAAAACAAGAATCTTGTTGTTCCTCATCTCTACATATCAGTGATTGGATCCTTTATGTATCTTATAACCAGTCGTCTTGATATAAATTTCACTGTAGGATATTGTGCTCGATACCAATCTGCTCCGAAAGAGTCTCATGAAAAGGTCGTCAAATGAATCTTTCGTTATCTTAAAGGGAATTATCGTTTAGGACTTTGGAATTCTCACGATGGAAATTTCAATTTACATGCTTATTCTAATAGTGATTCTAATGGTTTCAGGTACCAAAAGTCGGTTACTAGAGGTTGCCAATACCTAGGAAATTGTCTGGTATCCTGGCAGAGCAAGAAACAGACCACGACTTTTCTTTCTATAGGAGAGGCTGAATACATTGTAGCTTATGGCTGTTGCTCTCAAGTGCTCTAGATACAAAATCAGATAATTGACTACAGGATCAACTTTCTCCGTACATCGTTGTTTTGTGACAACAAAACAGCTATTGGCATTGCCAAGAATACTATTCATCATTCTCGCACGAAGCACATTGAGACACGAATTCATGTAATTCGTGATGCTCAAAAAAAGGGTTTTATTGATATTATGCCTATTGACACAAAGAATCAAAAGGCTGAACTTGTTACTAAAACGTTTGATAAACCTCGTTTTTATGAATCTATGTTTGGATTAATATCATTTTAACCTCCTTTTTCACAAAAAACATTATCATGTACATATTGATTTTCTCTCTTTCTATATTTTCTTTCTTTCCTTGTATTTCTGCTCTCTCCATGGCCCTTCCTTATCTTTCACATAAATGCATACATACACACACACACACACACATATATATATATATATATATATATATGTATGTATGTATGTATGTATGTATGTATGTATGTATGTATGTATGTATGTATGTATGTATGTATGTATGTATGTATACATATATATATAAGATATAAATAAATAATAATAAAAAATTTAAAAAAATTGATTGTGATCTATATCTAAATATGAAATTTCTACGTGTTGCTTATTCTTAAAAATTTCGGGGAAGAATAGATATATAAAATGTTCTTTTTGTTTTCCTTTGCAAAATAAAATAAGAAGCCTAGACGATGTATAAGAGGTCAATGGTATTATGTCGAGATTTGCTTGATAGGTTAAACCTGAAAGCAAAGTAAACAGTACTCCTGTAGCTTAGCTAATAGATCTAGAAACTTGTTGACTCGGATAATGTGCTTGACATTTTTGGCCTTCACGAATTTTGTAGTCCTTGTTAAAAAAGGATTATGAACATGATATCTCTATTTTGACCTATTCTTATCTAAAGTATCTTTTTTTCTAGATCATTCACTCTATCTCAAAAAAAGCTTTATGCTTACTCCCCTTTGCATCTAAAAAGCTCTTTGTTATAATATCTCTAGTGCTTATCTCCTCTATTATATGTGAACATTGACCTGGAGTGATGTTCTCCTCTAATGTACGATAGTACTGACCTAGAGCTCTCATCGGCATAAAATGATAATCTTCTCTATTATACGTAAGTATACACCTGAACCTCTCATCTGTAAGACCCAATTGATCAACTCCTCTCTTATACATAAGTATAGACATGAGCTCTCATCATTGGATGTCTGTAAGAGCTTTGCTTTCTTTGAAATAGGACCTTTGTTGTTTCTGAGAAGAATAGTCAAGCAAAGCGTGTCATATGTTCAATATATCATGAGAACATGACAAGTTTCTTTGCCAAATATCTATGGGGACTGAGTCATTCAATGTTTTCTTTAAAGGAACCAAAACATGATAAAAGTAGTTGTAGCATACTTGTTGAAACTATGAGGCTTTCATTTAAATGGATAAGTATATCAACAATCCAGCCAAACTTTGACTCTACAGAAAATCTTTTCAACTTCTCATTCATATCCTTTTTCTTCTTCTTTATTTTGTTTAAAAAAATTTACGTGAAATGTAGTAAGGTCTTGTTCGGAAAATTTCTTTTATTTTATTTTCTTAATCTTCTTTTAAATCTTTATTGTTTTATTTTTTCTTTATTTTATCTTAAAAGAAATTAATTTTTAATTTTTCTTAATTTTTGGGTTCCAGAGAAATTATACTTTCACTGGGAGTTTCACATGATGAAATTGTAGCTTCCCCGGCTCTTTCGCATGTTGCTCGGTCAGTTTTGACCTGAGCTTATACGTGTAAAATTATAGTTTAGCTTCCTGCGAAACTAAAGTCTATATAACTCGTTTTCCGAATTTATCTCCTCATTTTCGCATTATCGGGGTTTTAGGTCTTTGTGTACGCTCCCTTGCCTTTGTTTTATGAATCTGAGATTTTGGACATTTGATTCTTGTATGTCTCATGTTTTCACTTTGAATGTGAATTTCGAACCAAGGACCTTAGTTTAATCTAGGTTTCAACATCTCTTAAAGAACTAATTTGAGTTGGACTCTTCAGTACCTTCGTAGTCCTTGCTACGAAAGTATCGATAGTCCAGCGAAACTCAACGAATGTTCAAAGGTTTAACAGTGAAACTCGGATGTTATGTTGTCTGAGCGAACAAAACAGCCGACCATAATTCAGTTTCGCTACGTCGAAACTATAGTTTCGGCGTGAAACTATAATTTCGACTAGCCGAAACTAAATTTTCATCCAATGAATCTATAATTCCAGCTAGCGAATTTAAATTGATTATTATTCATTTTTATTAATTTTCTTTTATATTACTTGTTAATATATCGTTCTAATGCGTTTCATTTGTTTTTCAGGTTATATGGCCAACCTCAAATTTAACGAGCGGAATAAGATTACGGCTTTTTTGGATGACTCTCATCCCATGGCAATCGGGTTTAGAGACTGCATTCGTTGGCTGCAGAGATCTCCAATCACCTATGGAATCTCATACTCTTCTACCATATATGACTTACACATTCGAAATTCTGGCATACGAATGAGTATGACACGAGAGCCAATCCTCAAAGGATTGTGGCTAGGGTATTGGAGAATGACCTGATTATCACTTCTGAGATTATATCGAGGGTATTGAGATCGGATGAGGATGCTAGAGAGGAAGTGATACTATCAGATCAGGAGGTGTTTGATTCTTTCAGATCGATGGGATACGAGGGTCCTCAGTTGGCACGAGAAAGGAAATTAAAAAAATCCTTTATGTCCAAGGAGTGGAGATATATAGCCCATGTGTTAATCATGTGCTTAGATTGCCAAAAGATGGATCAGATGGGCTTAACTTGGACTAGGCTAAGGCCATGGTAATTTGTTGTAGAGGGCCGAAGGCCAACATTGCACGATTGAGTTTTGATTATATGGCTTGAAATGTCATGGCTCTGAAGAAGGACAAGTGGTTTCTATACCCAAAATTCATTCTAAATATATTATAGATGATGCTATTCCAAATATTGCAAGGTATGGAGAGATTAAGAGATTGGTGTAGATGAACACCCGTATATATGCAGACTGTTGTGCTATGAGACATCATTTTAGCAAGAAGATCACTAACCATTGGGAAAACAAGTACCCTCCAAAATGATGGAATTATATGAGGAGAGTTAATGAGTCGGTGGAGAAAAGTGCAGAAAAGACTAGAATGAAATAGACTGAAGCTATCAAGAAAAGGAAGAGATGCGTGAAAGAGAAGGACTATGAATTTGAGGAGGAAGTTCATGAGATGGCAGAGGAAAGCCAGAGTTGAGAAAGGGAATAAATCTAAGAAGAAAGCAAATGTTGGAGAGACTAAGAGAAGAACCAAACATAGACATCAATCTTTCACTAAGCCCACGAGGAGGGAGGAAAAGGTTGTTTTGGATGAGGTTGTGATCAAAAACCTTAAATCTTCACTTGCAAATGAGTTGAGCATGATTAAAACCAAAATTACCAATCAAGAATTTAGGGAAAGAAAGAAATATAAGATGATGGAAATGACAAACTTGATGACGGATGAGCAAAGATTGACAAAGAGACTTTTTACTGAGGTGAATGAACTAAAGAAAGTTGTTGGCTTGCCCAATTAGCTAACTCAAACTGAGTTAGAAGATTCGACTGACACCTCCAAATACCCATTCTAAATATAGGTACATCTACTTCGACAGGAGAGGGCACGTCTGGGGCTGCAACTAAAGAGGTAGAAGGCTAAGAAAGTGAAGGTGTAGAGAAATGTGAATGCAAGGAATATGAATGCAAAGAATGTAGTCAGGTATATGAAGTAGGTTTTGTGGATATTGGGATGAATATTTATGATTTTGGCGGAGAAGAGATGTTCCCCACATAAACAGGAGGTGTAGAGAAATCTGTTGAGAAGGGATTGGTGGATTAAGAAGAAAATAATGAACAGCTTGTCGATTATGACTCGGAGCCCGAATGTTATGTAGTGGATGAAAGACCACTAACATAATTAGTCAAGAAGGGAGATGATGAGAATGATGTATTTTAAATGTTAAAGGATGACTAGTTTATGAAAGAGAAAGAGATTGAAGAGCTAACTCCCTTTTTTTTAGAATTTGCAAGGGTTGAGTAACAAAAAGGCGGACAAGAAGATTATCAATAGGAAGTATAACCCCAACCTCAAGATGTTTATGATGAAGAGAAGAGGGGGAGGGATTACTTACATTCATTAAAGGAAGGCATTCAAGACCTTGCTAAAATGGGATTTGAGAAGATTGGCTGTGTTGCCATACTGAATGTGTTAGGACCGTGTATGGGACGGAGTACTAACTGATTTACATGTATACCAAATCAAATAGTGTGGAATCCTATTTAATTGCGATCCAATCGGTGAGAACGCACGTAGAATCAATCTTAGATTTAATCTAAATGTTAAGAACGATTGCAAACCGATTTAATGCGATCTATGAACTTGGAATAGGTTCTATGAAGTCTTTGAATGGCTAGGGTACGAGTAGGAGTCAAAATATTCAAAGTGTTATGTTTATCCACGATTAAGTGGTATTTATAGGTTAGGGTTAGTCAATCGTACGACTGGACCATTAGCATGTGACTAATGCATGTGACTGAGTCAATTACACAACTGAAGGTTCAGTCGTGCGACTGAGTCATCCGTATGTCTCAGTCGTGTGACTGATCCAGTCTCCTGGTTCAGTCGTGAGACTAGTCCATTAGCATGAAGTATTCATGCGTATGGTCCATTCGCATGAAAACTTCATACGACTAAGTTTGAATATGTTTCTCAATCATTACTTTACTAAGATCTATCCAAACAACCACAAACCTATATACTTAGTTCAATATGCGTTAATAAATAATAAACAGTGAAACATACACTGAACCATTTAACATTAAGATCATCAGTCACATATTCTGTTTTATTCAACTCATACATTTCATTTACATTTAGGACATGACAGACATATTAGATCAAGATCGTAAACTAGGTACATATGTATCAACAAAATCCCCCTTGGACCTAGTTTCTTTCATTGTCTGGCATCCTTCATTAGCTCGTCAAACTTCTTATGCCTCTCCTCGACTGTGACTCCAGCATGTATCTCGAATGCAAAACAGAGTATTATCACGTTCTAAAACTGGATGGCATGTATGATATCTTGCCGATCATAGAATAATGGCCACCTGTATAAAGTATAAACACCAATAGCTGACAGGTTGGTTAGCCACATTTGGTCAAATACCCGGATGCTCTCCATTTCGCGCTCTTTCTGCAATACTATGACCGCTTCTCCTGTTCTCCAATCATAATATCACCACTTGAAGTAGGGAGTGAAATCCTGTGGCATTTCCCTCATGGGGAAGTTTGACATAGTGCGCGGAGGACTCCATTTCCCTCATTGGGTTTCTCAGTCCTTGGGTCCACCTCCGACTATCGAATGTACCTCGTAGGTTGTTGAGGCTTGAAGTTAACCCATCAAGTGTGGTATTCTTTCTTCAACGCAGCTTCAAACTAGCCTGACAACTTCCTGGGGTCAACATACAGCAAGTTCAGGCGTGCCAACTGGTTGAGCTCAAAACCAGGGAGAGTCTTCAGATCATGTGGAAATATGAAGTACTCGATTCCTTTCTCCCTCTTCACGGCATACATATTTAGATCCTTAAAGTAAGCCCACGATATAATCTTGCCAGACACCTTTAGATGATTCTTTACTTCGTAGAGCTTGGCGTAGGAACTCGACTTTGGCGTTGTGCGTTGGGCACGGATCTTTGCAAAAAAAGCTGCCCACTCAGCCTTTTTGATCTCAACATCAGCGTCAGAGGCTTGGGCTTGGCATTCTGAATTCTCGGTCTCCCTCTCCATTGTATCCAGTTTAGCATATATATCACTGTCGAGTGTATCTCTAAAATCAGGAACCATATTTCCCTCTCGATCAGTATATTCCTGATGGTGCTGTGCTGTGATGTCTTCAATCTCTATCTCATCAACGTCGTTGATCTCATCATCACTAGCAACATCGACGGTAGGGGCATCTTTAACCAGTTCATCCGGATTTAATCGGAATATCTCTGCCAGTTTCTCATCAGTGAGGTCATGAATGATTTATCCTTCTTCGAGAGTATAGCTCACTGACCTCTTGACAATCCCTTGCAGATCAAGTATCATAGTTGTTAGGATCGTGTATTGAACGAAACACTAACCGATTAACGTGTATTAACGTGTATACCGAATCAAATAGTCTGAAATCCTATTTGATTGGCGATCCAATTAGTGAGAACGCATGTAGAAACAATTATGTATTGAATCTAAAAGTTCTTAGAGGTCTCTGGACGGCTAGGGTACGTCTGGAGTCGAAGTGCATTCAATGCTTGCGTTTTTCCACGAATTAGGTGGTATTTATAAGTTAGGGTTTCTTATTCGGGCGACTGAACCATTAGCATGGTTCAGTCGTGCGATTGAGCCATGCGGTTGATCCATTCGCACGACTGAGTGTTTAGTCGTGCGACTGAGTCAATCTCATGTTACAGTCATTCGCATGAAGTTGTTCATGTGTATGGTTCATTAGCATGGCCCATTCGCATGATAACTTCATATTACTAAGTTTCAATGTATTCATTATCATTACATTATTTATATTAGTTCAAACAACCATAAACCTATATAATCAATTCAATAAGCGTTAAACAACTCATTAATGAAATATTAAACATTATAAACACAACCAAACATTTGCATTTCATTATGTACCTGTTCAATTACATAGGTGTAAGACAATAAAACATATTATATTAAGTTCAAAAACTAGGGACACATGTATCTACAATTACTTGTGTTCATAGTGTCTTTACTTGTGGTTAATCCAGTTCACTATTTGATTAAGTTAAGTTGCTCTCCTCTTTGTGTTTTTGTTGTTAGGATCGTGTACGGGATGAAATACTAACTGATAAACGTGTATACCAACTCAAATAGTGCGGAATCCTATTTGATTGGTGATCCAATCGATGAGAACGCACGTAGAATCAATTGTATATTGAATCTAAACGTTAAGAACGATTGGAAATCGATCTAGTGCAATCTATGAACTTGGAACAGGTTCTTAGAAGTCTCTGGATGGCTAAGGTATGATTTAGTACGTAGGTATTCGAAGTGTTTTATATTTCCATGATTTAAGTGGCATTTATAGGTTAGGGTTTCTCATTCGTGCGACTGAACCATTAGCATGGTTCAGTCGTGCGATTGAGTCATGCAGTTGATCTATTTGCACGACTGAGTGTTCAATCATGCGACTGAGTCAATCTCATGTTACAATATGAGCACAAATAATGTGCTTGGTGTTTATGGTCCACCGATCAGCCATCAATCTATAACATAAGAAGCATACAAGTGAGATCATCACACAACAGAAACCATTTATAATTAACCTGTTTGAGATCAGTCTGGTTCAATCGTGCGATAGAACCATACGACTGAGTTCAGTGGTTTGACCTAACATGCGATTGAATACAGTTGGGTGACTTATCATACGACTGAGTTCAATCGGGTGACTGAGCCTGCGATTGGTGTAGTCGACCGACTGAGCTCATTCGCATTATTCATTCGGTCGACTGAGTCATTCGTCCAACTCAGTCGTGCGATTGTAGTTCATCCAAGTGTCCAGTCGCATGACCTACTGTTAGTTTGATTGAGATTCGAAATTTGACCAAATCTTAATATTAGACATCGTGGTTTGGCTCATTAGACTTGCAATAACCCTACTTAGCATCTAATAACCTTGATTTCAATAGTTTACTTAGTTTTATTAGGTTATTTATCCAACTTAATTCTCAGTTCTTGTTAGGGCCGAATTTCGTAATTTATGGGTCAAATCAACTGAGGTTTGGTTAGATAGCACCGCATTGTACCTGTGTAAACACAAGAAATCGTCAGAATATCGAAAAATGAAGTCAAATTAGGTCAGACGAAAATTTCGCAGAGTAACGGTATGGTGTGCGATTTTAGGGCGAATGAGGAGTGATGAGTGTATGCGATCGACTATAGCGCTATTTATACTGAATCTGGTTTCAATCGGGCGATTGGACCCATTCGATCTTTTCATTCGGGTGATTGGATCTCTGTTGTGCGATTGGTTCAGTCGATCACATTCAATCGGCCGACTGGGTTTCAGTCGGTTGACTGACTCATTCGGAAATCTCCATTCGGGCGACTGGCTCAATCTTGTAAGCCATTCGTGTGAATGGTTCATACTCATGCTCCATTCGGTTGTCTAGGGCATAAGTATGGTCCAATCATAGGATTGGTCCATACTCATGGTCCAGTAGTGTAAATGGATCATACTCATAGTTTTTGACTTTATGACCATTTGACATTTAACCCCATTTAACTATTGATTAAACATTTTGAGCATTCGATCATCTCAGACATAATCCTTTTAACTTTGAAAACTTTTGATCACCTCAGCCGTGATCCTTTTAAACATGACACGTTTTGTCACCTCAAACGTGACCCATTTACCATTTGAACACACGTTTAGTCACCTCAGACGTGACACTTTTAAGTGATTAATCCCAGATATAATTCCACATCATAGTGCAATGTTAAAAGCTATATTGACTAAAAATTTTAAACAAGTAAATTAAACAACAAAACTAAAGTTTTTTGTGATTTTGGGTGTGGTGGAAATCCTAATATAGAAATCTAAGAGATTTAATTCTTGAACAGGCAGCTTCAAGTTATTTTGACCATAAGTGGAAAGATTCATTATGGAATCATACAGGTAGTTAAATCATTCAAGACGTGTTTCCAAAATCATTTGATGCTAGATTCTTGTTTTCGTCGAGAGTCATTAGCAAGTTTAGGAAATCATACTAGTACTATAAGACACGCACATTGATTTGGACTTTCAAGAATTGCAGCCACGATGATTGTCAGTATACTTGTCCACTTAAATCAATACACAGACTTTTGACACAGATTGGTGATACATTATGTTAAATTATTTCAACAAGCAGTTGTGGATCCCACGCTTATATGGTAATCAACATTCTTTAGGAGATGTTTGAGCGGTCTACGGGTATTTTGACAAGAAGAAACTATTCTTAGAGCTTTCAAAGAGAAGCCAAGCCTCAGGTCAGTGCCACCACACAGCAGAGAGGTGGCAAACAACAATGAATTCTAGAATATATAGGTTATGCTTATCCTCAGGTTAGTGCCACCGCACAGCAGAAAGGCACATAATCTATCTTCTTGTTTGAGCAATTTTATTCTTTTTGCACATATCACACTAACAACATAAGTTATTAGTTTGGTTGTTTTTGTATTTTTCATCATGTGCTTTACTCATGTTTTGATCATCCGCACACATTTGTGGCATTTATTTTGCTCGTCACTCCTTATTGGAACTCTGTTGATTGTGTTAACCAGGGATAAGATGATAACCCACAGCTTGTTGAACAACATAGTTTGATCTTGAGATCACCAACGAGGTCTACTTAT
>BJCM01228689.1:0-23344 GCA_018326385.1 Flaveria bidentis
AACAATATCCAAATTACTTATTTATGAATAAATATAAATTATAAAAATTTATGAACCTTGTTACATGTTTGTTATTTAATTATTAAGATATTAAAAACCTTGTAATAGTCTTTACATGTTTTTTATAAATTTTACATAAATTGTAAAGTCTAATTATTATTATTATTATTATATAATAATTAAAACTCATAAATGATATATAAAACCTCGTAAGCTTATAAATTAATTAAATGGTAAAATAAATATAAACTTAATACACAAAAGTTAACACATTTATTGTTTTTAAATCAACCAAATGATTGAAGTAGTTTGAATGATGTGTTGGGTTTAAAAAATTGACAAACGGTTTTGGGTCCATATTTTCAAAATGGGCAGATGTTACATTTCTTGCTAAGTTAGCAACAAAATGGTCATTCCTCCTCGCCTCGAACAGAGTGTCCTCGCCTCTTTGCGTGTGATCTTGTTGAATCACCGAGGATGTGTCCTCCTCCCATATGGTAGTGTGATCTTGCTAAGTCAGCGAGGAACATGTCAAGTTCTTTCGCCTAGGGTATTGTGTTTCTTGTTGGGGCGAGGAACATAACAAATTTTCTCGCTTAGGTAGTGAGTCCCTGCCTTATATATTAAACATACCAAAATTTAATTAACACATGGTCAAAGAAACTTTTTTACACATGGGTGAGAATTCATGTGATTTTCTCGCTTTAGACAAAGGTTAAATATACTTAGGACATTTTGTTGGTAATTTATGAAGTATGTTTAATTTGGTAAATTGACCATAAACAACTTTCTCAACCATCGATTTGATCAATGACTTATATATTACCGACCCTATTTACTTTTACTTTATTATTATTCCATTTAAATTAATGAGTAAATTATACTTTTCATCATTTAGCTATATAACAAATTTCAGGTTACGTCCTTAAACTAAAGAAATTACAGTAAACATCCTTTACATTTAAGAAAGCTTACACTTTTCATCATTTTCTCTAACAAATGTTAATTATGTCCGTTAAATTAGAACATGTGCCTTGCACATGAGGGCTTTTTAGCCATTTTACTCCCCTCAAAATTAAAACATTAGATATACATAAAACTACACGTACCCACCCTCCACCTTCATCAATCATCCATCATCATCATCATCATTATCAACAATCATCCCCATCATCATCATCACACATCAACATCGATCACTAAAAATCTCAAAACCCTCATTTTCTGATTCATTCGATCCACCGCCACTTGCTTCCAAACACCATGTAACATCCGCCTAAATTAAAAATTATGAAACCAAATCCGAACTCACTTTGAACTTTCATACGATGGAAAATTTAATATTTAAAACTTTTTTTATTTATTTTATTGAATCAAACGTGTTAAATGTACAATTTAAGCAATATTGAAAATTATTTTATTCATTTTATCATTTAAACAAAAAATAATAATTTATTTATTTATAAATAAATCTTTTTCATAAAATTATAAATCTTTATTTATCATTTTACAATAAATAACTAAATGAAAAAGACTTATTAAAACTTATAAAGTTATAAAATGAATTTTAATAAACTTATAAAGTTTTTTTAGTAATTATGAATTTTAATTATTAAAAATAAATAATCAAATTATAAAATTACAAGTTTTATAAAAGTTATAAAGATTTTATAAGGAAATAAGTTGATTAAATTAAAAATAAGGTTTTAATACATTAAAAGTTTAAATTGTAGTTATTCTTTTATCTATTTATTTTATATAATCTTATATTTATTTCAAAATCATAACCCCCTTTTAAAAGACTTATAACTCACCATTAACACCATTCATAACCTACTCCTAACCTCAATTATAAAAGCAAGCTTTAGGCCTTACTTTTCATTTGCTAATTCTCTAAAAATTTCACTCTCATATATTTCTTTCATCCATTGGTTATGATCAATTTAAAAAAAAATATTTTACAAGAAATTTCAATAATTCTTAATACTAAGATAATCTTTTATTTTTTTATATTATACATTTTACTTCAAGAATTTTATTATTATTATTATTATTATTATTATTATTATTATTATTATTATTATTATTATTATTATTATTATTATTATCTTTATTAATTTAATATTTAAAGGAGTCTACGTCTTTTAGTAGATAAAGAAGGATTACATTATACAAATCCAACCCACTCAAGCTATATAGTTATTATTCAATGGGGTTGCTGGCCGAGTGATAGGGGCTTTAGTGCATTGGGATTATTATAAGGGAGGTTAAAAGTTTAAACTTTAATAAGTGTAATACATATTAAGGTGTAATAGTAAAAGTGTGATTGATTTGTAATTCTAAATAAAAATTACCTACTACCACTCCAACATGGTCCGGAGATAGAATGCTTGGGTTCTTTAGCAAAGATTCAGTTTTGATCTTCTTTTTACTTTTTTTCATGTAAACTTCTCCAATAATTTTTTTATAATACTATTTATACGATCTAATTCAGACTAACCTCTTGAAATTTAAGACCTACCAAAATAAAGTTTTAACATCGACCCAAAAAAATTTATTTTAAAGTTTAAGTCTTTACCTCCATTAATTAAATTAATAAAAATATAAACCAATTAATAAAAACTAATTTTCTTTTATCATACTAATCAATGAGATATTATATTTTTAAAAATAATTGAAGTATTTTTATATTTAACTTGGTATTAGTTAGTTTTTATTGTATCGCTCAACTAGACCATTTCGGAATCGGAATGAAAAAATTAATATCAAGCTGGTTTAGGAGTCCGTAAACTCGTATTTTCATTTAATTACTTCCTATACTTTGTGTTTTCACCATCAAACAAAAAATAACCCACATGGAATAAACAACTCCGAACGATTGTAACAGTTTGTTTGGTCAATTATATTTTTATTGTAAAAATTAATTTAAATAATGACAAAGCACATCTCTTAGCCACCGGTTTGATTAATACGTACCTATTGGATTATCAACATGACAAATAAACTATTCCCTCATGAACGGAGAGAGAGATATGGGTTGTGAAAATGACGAAAATGTCATTGGCTGAAACAACATTTTTATAACAGTTTTAGTGGTATGGACGAAATTAAAACAAAAGCTAAAACTACTAGAGTATAGTGAATAACTTATTGCCTTAAAAGAGTAATTTTCATCAAACCATAACCATATGCACACAAAACATAATTTACTCTTATGTTTTTAATCTAAACATTTATAGTAACAATGAATTGAAATAACAAAATTAACAAGGTTTAGATGGCTTGAGGGAGGGGTATGTTAAGAAACTAGACATTAAATTAGTGTTCTTAGAAAAAGTCCGGACTAGCAATCGAATCGGTTGGACCAAAACCTGATCAATCGGTCAATGAAACAAACTTTCTTGATGGAATTGAAATTTATTTTAATATATCGTTGTTGAACACAAATCTTCAACCACAAACACCCACTTTATTATCATTATTTTTCTTCATCTTGTATTTTTCTTTCTTTTAAAGTGCAAAAGTATTTGTAATTACTTGTTTCAATTCTTTTTTTTGTACCGTAACAGATAATAAAATCGTTTTTATTGAACGGTTCCTACATTATCAATCTACAGGAGAATAAATACTTTTAACAATTGGATGGTATAAAAAGCATTAAGAATAATGCACAGATGTTAAACTTCTACAAAGAAGTACTTGTATTTAGAAGAAAAAAAGACATGTCAAAACATTAGAGTAATATTGAATTGAAAGTATGATAACTACAACAAGCTTTCAAAATCTAACAAGTTGTTATTGTGAGGTGACAGCTAATTAAAAAGGGGTCCTATTGCATTTTAAATATATTTTGAATGTAACAAAATCTGCTATTGATGTCAAAGATTTCCCTCAATTATTAT
Source organism: Flaveria bidentis (assembly GCA_018326385.1). Classification (NCBI taxonomy): domain Eukaryota; kingdom Viridiplantae; phylum Streptophyta; class Magnoliopsida; order Asterales; family Asteraceae; genus Flaveria; species Flaveria bidentis. The sequence continues at coordinate 3,903 of BJCM01228689.1, forward strand.
GATTTTATGTAGAATACTTGAAATCAAACTTAGATAATCTGAGAGTCGTGAAAATCACTTTCAGATCGAAATTATTCGGTGGCTCATCCGAATAAATCAATTGGATACAACTCAGACGAAATCAAGAATTTGTATATTGTGTTGTGTGAATTTTTGTGAACCAGAAGAAGAATAAGAATTCGAGAATGAGCATATGACCAACATTCCTCATCTCATTCGGTTTTGGAGGGAAAAAAAGGGAAAACTGTCATTTGCCAGTTTCATCAAATTTATTTTTATTTTAAATAATCATTAAAATTACGTATTTTCCACTCGAATTTCACATGTGAAATTCTGAAAAATCGATTCGAAATGCAATTTATTTTTATTTTAAATAACCATTAAAAAACTATCATTAAAATTACGTATTTTTCAGCTCGACCCCAGCCATGGGCTCTACCCCTTGGACCCCGCTAGGGGCTGCCGCCCCTTGGACCCCGCTACCAGGGGCATTGCCCCCGGACCCCCGCCAAGGGGGCGTTGCCCCCTTGGAACCCCCATCGCTTATTCGCCCCTAAAAAGGTTTTTATTATTGAAGATCATAATACACTCAAACAAGCGTGCACTCCGCACCTCCTAACTTGTTTGATGGATATTATGATCACATTGGTCATTAGTCAATCTAATTATACTAAAATATCTAACATTTTATTTTATTCCGTTTAACAGTAAAGATGCATGAATTAATGCATTCCTAGTTCATGCGTTCAGAAGTCAGATGTGATCTAATTTTGAGTTTAAGCTGTCAATTTTAATTTTCAAGGTTGACCCCTCATGCAAAAGTCAGCATAGACTTGATGTAGTCTTTATTCTTCCAAATATAATATTACATGAGTGCAACGGATGCCCCATATGTTTCAAAGAAGACCATGTTAACATGAGGAATTTGACAACAATAAGAAAGGAAGTGGTATTTTCAAAAATGTGGTAGTTAAGATGGTGACATTAGACCACTTTTATACAACATTAGAATGTCCATATTACTGTTGATATATTGGTGTTGACTAGAGAAATGTCAGGGAAGATACAGTTATAAAAAAAATGTTGACGTTGGAACAAAGGAATGCATATTAAAATTTTAGAAAATTTCAATAAAAGGTAGAGTTAAGATTCATGATATACCTCCATCATCAACATCAACATCACCATCCAAGTTCCTCACATTCATGAGATCATATCAATGGATTTTGCTAGCTCCATGTGCTTTATTCCTGCTTGGGTCAACTTCTGCAACGCTCGACGTCATATCTGCAAATCAAACAATCAAAGATGGCGACACAATAGTTTCGGATGGTAAAATGTATGAACTAGGATTCTTTAGCCCTGGGAAGTCGAGGAACCGATACCTGGGGATATGGTACAATAAGATATCATATGGTACTGTTGTATGGGTTGCAAATAGGGAGACACCAATTACTGATAGATCAGGTATGCTCAAACTTAGCGCAGATGGGAACTTGCGAATTCTCAGTGGCAACAGTACAGAGATCTGGTCATCCAATTCAACAGTATCCACGGGGAGTGATAATCCGATGGTGGCGTTGCAGCTTTTGGATACTGGAAATCTTGTTGTGTGGGATAAAAGTAGCACGAAACAAAGCGTAATCTGGCAAAGTTTTGATTATCCAGGTAACACATTGTTACCAGGAATGAAATTTGGGAAGAACTTGGTAACAGGAAGAGAATGGTCTGTGACACCATGGAAGAGTCTAGATGATCCCTCTCCAGGCCCGTATCACCACTGGCTAGACCCAACTGGATATCCGCAAATTTTTGTGAGACAAGGTCCGGTTATACTATGGAGATTTGGACCGTGGAATGGTCTTAAGTTTCAAGGCTTACCCCTGGAAAACCCAAATCCACTTTACTTTATTGACTTTGTTCATAAAAAAGAGGAAACATATTACAAATTTGAACTGAAGACTTCAGCTGTTCAGAGGATAGTTGTGATGCCAGATGACACCACAGTGCAGTTGAGTTGGATTGATCAAATCCAAGACTGGGCTGTGTATGCTATTGCAGGAGTAAAAGATAATTGTGGTCGTTATGGACTTTGTGGGACATATGGAACCTGCAGCATCAACAGATATCCCCCCTGTAAGTGTATGGACGGTTTTAGGCCACGAGTTCCAGATGAATGGGATAGAGCAAATGGGTCGAGTGGGTGTGAACGAAATCGGGCTTTAGATTGTGGGAGTGGAGATGGCTTCAAGAAAATTTCAGGAGTGATATTTCCTGACACGCGACATTCATGGTATAATCACAGCATGACGATTCAAGAATGTGAGATGGCCTGCATAATGAAGTGCAACTGCACAGCTTATGCAAATTCAGATATCACAAAGGGTGGAAGTGGATGTTTGTTGTGGTTTGGTGAGCTCATTGACATCAGAGAGTATGATGAGAAGCAAGATCTTTACATCAAATTGGCTGCCTCCGAGTTAACAGGTACACCACCCTTTTGATCTGAAAAAAAAATGATCTTTGTTTCGCATTCTTCATATTTTAGCTTTTAGAAATCAAGGAAGCTAATGCTTGCTGTAGATTTCTCTTGGTGATCTTTGAGTTGTTTTAAACATTGGCAACTTGTAACAAAACCATATTGATTTTTAGTTGATCATTCAATGTAGACTCCCACCATAGTTTTAACAAGAAGAAAAGAGTACTCACTGTGCTACTTTCAACAGCATCGGGCATGCTACTTTTGTTTGCAGTGGTGTATGCCTGTGTAAAGAAGATGAAAAGGCCTCAAATGAAAGTAAGAGGTAACACAGATCGCTTTTTATGCTTCTAGAAACGAAACGGACACAATCATTCTTACACTTTGTCAGCTTGTATAATTTTAAGCAAATTCATCTAATCAAGTGAACATTTTTAGGAAACTGGTATGGCCTTCAGAAAAAGAGTAACGCGGTTCAAATGGATGATCTTGATGAGCTACCTTTTTTTTGCCTAATTAGAATAGCTAAGGCTACTAATAACTTTAGCATCAACAACAAGATTGGAGAAGGTGGCTTTGGTCCTGTTTACAAGGTAGTTATTAATACACTAATATGAAAACCAATAACATGAATCAAAACCAAATATGAGCACCATAAACTACAATCTTACTGTTTTAGGGTCTGTTGGAAGATGGACGAGAGGTAGCTGTGAAGAGGCTCTCTGAAACATCCCAGCAAGGGCTTGATGAGTTCATGAATGAAATCAGAACCATTGCCAAACTTCAGCACCGGAATCTTGTGAAGCTTCTTGGATACTGCATCGATGGAAATGAACTAATAGTCATTTATGAATACATGACCAACAAAAGCTTGGACTTATTATTATTTGGTTTGATTCTCTCTCTGTGCTTTCACATTGTACCTTACTTCCACACTTTATGTAGGAAAGCTTTCCCGCTTCCTACCAAAATAATTGCTTGTCTAAATCGTTAATCTTTTCTCAGATGAAACCAGAAGTATGGTGCTTGACTGGCCTCAACGTTTTAATATAATACATGGGATGGCTAGAGGTATTCTCTATCTGCACCAAGATTCCCGCCTTCAAATCATCCATAGAGATCTCAAGGCAGGTAATATTCTGCTGGATGCTGACATGAACCCAAAAATCTCCGACTTTGGCCTTGCTAGAAAGTTTGTAGGATTTGATGCCAATGCCAAGACAAAAAAAGTAGTCGGAACACAGTAAGAATCTTAAACGATGGTATATCAGATTAATTTTGCTACTAATATCCAAAAAGAAGATGCCTAATGCTTAACTTTTTCGCAGTGGTTACATTCCTCCAGAGTATGCACTATATGGACGGTTCTCAGTAAAGTCAGATGTTTTTAGCTTTGGTGTTTTGATGTTGGAGATAGTGAGTGGTAAAAAAAACAGAGAATTCTCTCTTGATGATCACAATAACAACCTACTTGGACATGTATGTTACTCTATGCAAACTAGTGTTCTCATTATATCCTTTACTATACTTATATGTTTGGTCTGATTCAGGCATGGAGACTTTATAAACAAGGAAGGTCCATCGAACTAATGAGTGCATCTTTACATGATTCATGCATTGTCTCTGAAGTGTTACGATCAATACAAGTCGCATTATTGTGTGTGCAACATCATTCAGAAGATAGGCCAACTATGTTGTCAGTGGTTCTAATGTTGGTCAGTGAGGGTGTATTGCCACAACCAAAACAACCCGCTTTTTACTCTGAAGAGCCTCTTAATGAACTTGAGCATGTTTCATCACTCAACGAATACATGATAACACTTCCATATGCTCGGTAGCAAGCACGTAACTATTTCATATATACATATACCCATAACATTTTTCCTAGCACTTATGTCTTGTATTACATGTAGCTAGGATGGCAGACAGTTTGCTCAATCAGCCAATCACAGTGTACATATACCAGACTACATTCTTTTTAGTACTCACCTATAGCATATCATCATGTCGCTTAAATAGCATCAATTTAACTTGAATGTTATCTATGTTGACGTATAATTATGGGTTCATGGTGCTTAATTTCAATCAAACTTCTTTGAGACATATAATCAAACACTTGGTGTGCAAGACAATACAAAGTTCCTTTCACTACATCTAGATGTTCTAACAGGACATTCATCAAACAACTTATGGGCATTCAACAAGATCCAACATAAACCAAATTAACAATACGGGATTAAACAACTGACACAAATTAGAGAGAGTGAAACATGAGAATCGAAGAGCTTACAAGGAGTGTACATTACTACTATAATATTAATTCGATCAGCAACATAAAACAGTATGATGCTGACGTAAATTGAGAATATGAGATTCGGGTAACAAAACAGGGTACCACTAACCGTCGTATACTTGGAGAAAAATATTATTATATATATATTCTAACTAGATTAGAACCCGTGACTATTTTACATTCTAGATGTTATTATTATTTGGTGAAATAAAAATATAATGAATATTTAAAAGTTATAATATAGAAATTATTATTTTATATTTAATATGTTTTAATAAATTATTAAAATAACTACATTTAATTTTTAGATGTTTAATAGTTTAGTTACTTATTTACAATAATTATCATTTAATATGAGAAAGACAATAAATAAAATATAAATATATTTGTTTTAATATATTTTTAGTTAAAAGGAAAGTCAAATTAATTGTTTTATATTTTCGTATTTATTATGAGAGAAAAGCGGGGAAATAATTTTTCTTGATGTGCTAGAATGATGACACGTGTCTTAACAAAATATTTTTTTATTATAGGTTATAGATTACCAAGTTGTATGTATATATTCTTATGCATAATGTACAACTATCTAATTTTTATTTTTTAAACTTAATATTTTTACATATTTTATTATTTAAGCATAGTAAGTTTTTATATTCAACTTTGGGCTCCTATATTTGTTATCATTTACAATTTTTCGTTTTACATTTCGCTCGAAATTTTGAGAGTTAATGGGTCGTAAAATACGTGTATGGTTTAACGTTGTTAAGCTTATTTTTCCCGTTTAACAGCCCATTGGAACGCGCGGGTCTTGGATTAAATTATTTATTGTTTTTAATGTTTTATATTTCACATGTGTCTACTTTCTGTTCGATTTTCATTTTTTTTTCTTTTTTAATACGATATTTTCCGATTTTGATCGCTCATGGTAATGTAACATTGTTACTACTTGACATAATTTTATGCCACCACCGCAACGCGGGGGCTTAATACTAGTTAAAACTAATATCGTATCTAATCTCATACTTAATACCCTTTCTCTAGGGCTGCAAATGAACCGAATGAACACGAACAAACGAATATAAAATTGTTCATGAACTGTTCACGAACACTTAGCAAAGGAGAATTTTTGTTCATGTTCGTTCATTAAGAAAATAAACATGTTCATGAACTCTTCACGACTAATTACTAAACAGAAATAAACACAAACAAAAGCAAACGAAAACAAACTACTCTTTATGAACATGACGCGCACAAAAAAACTCATGAACACAAACGTATACAAATTATTATAGATTTATTTTAGAATAAAATTTATATTTTTATTACAAATATTACAGATTCAATAAAAATAAATAAGTACTTAACATAAATATTAAAAAATTACTTGATATAATAGTCATTAATATAACTGACACAAAAATTAAGAATATAAATGAACATAAACGAATACATTATCGAAAGTTCACATGCAGACATTAACGAAAATAAATGAACACACTATCGAATGTTCAAAAACATAAATGAACGAACGTAATTTGTGTTCACGAAAAAAGTAACAAACCTATAATTTTTTTCATTATTTGCTTGAGTTTTACAAATCATTTCTATTTTCGTCCTTTTAACTAGCGGTGCTAAGTGTTTCTGTTATTTAAGTGCTAAATGAGTATTAATTTATCAAAATACCCCTTATAAAAAACAAAATACTAAATAATACATTATAAAGTTTATTATTGTTTTATTTTATTAATAACATATAACACCCCATATCCCCCCTTACTCATCATCTTCATCAATCCACACATCAATATAATCATCATATTATCAACTTGCCCAACATCAACAAATCTACCCACACTCACGCTTGAAGCCACTTGGACAAGCCACCATCGCTTGAAATCATGAAAAAAACACCTCTGTCATTACACTCCTCTATTCAACCTGCACTCGCTTTTACTCTATGTCTTTTTGTGTAGGTTTTTACTATTTGTCAAGGTGGAGGGCTATGAAAGGTGGGGGCAAGGTGAGGTCGTAGATCTGAAAAAGAGATGTGATGGTGGTGTAGCGGTCATTTGTAGGCGAAGACAACCGTTTAGTGGCGGTGGAGGTGGCTACCGGAGGGTGGGGGAAGGAGGTGGTCGCAGATCTAAAAAGGAGATGTGATAGTGGTGTAGTAGTCAGTTGTACTCGGAGGTAACAGGACAGTGGCAGTGGAGGTGGCTTCCAGAGGGTGGGGGCTGAGATGGTGGTAGATGTGAAATGGAGATGCAACAATGGTGTGGTGAGCAGGGATAGTCGGGGACAATGAGGCATAGGTGATGGAGGAAGTTGTCAAAGGGTGGAGGCGGGAAATGATGTTTTTCGGTGGAAGTGGTGAAAGTAAAGAGTGAGAAGATAGAGAGAGATAGAAAGAGAGAGAGAGAGAGAGAGAGAGAGAGAGAGAGAGAGAGAGAGAGCAAGAGTGTGTGTAAGAGAGAGAGAAAGAAGTGAGAGAAATTATAAAGTGAGAGGATGTTGAGGTTTTTTTATAAATAATATAAGCTTTTAGGGGTATTTTGGTCTTTTTAAAAAATCTAACAAAATGTTAACATCGTTAATCAAAAGAACAAAAACAAAAACAATTTACAAAACTCAGGCCAATAATGGAGACAAATAAGATGTTGGTACTCAAATGGAGTCAATTTACAAAATTCAAGGACGAAAATCGAGATTAACTCTATTATTAATTATGAAATACTTTTATTATGTATTTTTGGTATCTAACTTGGTATTATATTTTATTGTATGATCCCACTTGACCCACCAGAATCAAATTGAAAAAAGAGCAAATTACCATTTGCATCCTTAACTTTTGTTTGTTTTAACAACTTGCATTCCTACAGTTTCAAAATTACCATTCACTCCCTAACGTTTCATGTTATCTTCATTTGAGTCTATATTATTTCATTTTTATCTTCATTTGAGTCCAAATAACTAACATGATTAATGTTTTCATTAAAATTATTATTAAAAAGACTAAATTACCCTTAAAATTAAATAATAATATAAGAAACTATATGAGTCCCATCCATCAACATCTTCTTCTTCAAATCACCACCACCATAACCACCCCCATCACCACCATCACAACCACCCGACCACCACAACAACAACCCCATCACCACCACCAAAACAACCCTATCACCACCACCACAACCACCTGGTCACCGCCACAACAACCCCTATCACCATAACCACTCGGTCGCCACCACAACAACCCCACCACCATCACTCGGTCTCCGTCACAATAGCCCCTATCACCACAACCACCAGTTGCTACCACAACAACCCTTATCACCACCACCACAATGACCTCTCACCACAGTCTTATCCCCACCACCATAGCTACCAATCACCACCGTAACAACCCCCATTACGAATCTAAGAAGGAAGGGATGTAACACCCGGTTATTTTTTTAGAGTCAAAGAAAGAAGAATAAAGTGAAGAAAAAGAAAGAAAAGATATGTTACCCAAGTTAAGGGGTAAAAAATGTCAAAAAGGACAAAAGGTTTGAAAAAGTGGGTGTAAAAGGTGATGGCCGCCCATCACCTCCTACACACCTTGTATCTGTCGAATTTTTAGGGAAAAGAAAAAATAGAAGTAGAAAGTTTCGGTTCTTTGAAGAACAAGATGGAAAAGTTCGAATTCAAGGTAAGAATTCATGATTTTTGAGTGTTCTTAACCGGTTTTATCCTCGGTTGTGTGCTTATGTATGTTTGTATGTGTTCGGGTGTGTGTTTTGGTGGGTTTCTAGGCGGTTGAACTTAATTGCAAACGGGTTTGAAAGAAGTCACACCTAAGAGGCTGCTTAGGTGAGTTCTAGAACCCCTCTTTTACATGTTTTAACTGATTTTGGGATTGGAAGTGCATGTATGAACTTTTTATAAAACTAGGGTTTCATACCCGTATGTATGAATGTGTGTATGTTGCGGATATGGTGTGATTTGGGATTGGAAGTGATGATGTTATGGTTGTGTTTCTAAGGCTTAGAATGCATGATTTAAGCTTAGAACATGATAGATGGTGTTTGGGGACCGAATTATGATGATAAGTGTGCCCTACGCTGCTTATGCGCCCAAACAGTAGTTCATACGCCTAAGTTTAGAAAAACTGCTTAAGTGTGAGAAAATCGGATGAACAAATGCGGATGAGTAAGAAATGCAGATGAGAAAGTCAATGCAGATGAGAAAGTCAATGCGGATGAGTAAGAAATACAGATGAGTAAGAAATGAGGATGAGTAAGAAATGCGGATGAGTAAGAAATGCGGATGAGCATTGACAAATGCGGATGAGTAAAGTCAATGCGGATGAACAAATGCGGATGAGCATTGACAAATGCGGATGAGTAAGGTCAATGCGGATGAGTAAGGTCAATGTGGATGAACAAATGCGGATGAGCTTTGACAAATGCGGATGAGTAAAGTCAATGCGGATGAACAAATGTGGATGAACAAAAAGAAATGCGGATGAACAAAAAGGAAATGCAGATGAACACTTAGAATATTTTCTGACTTTTTGGGGAAAAAGTGAAATGTAGGCTTTGACTAGTGAGGTTCCCGGGGTTCATGTAAGCTGACTTTTGAGGTCATAGATGATGTGATGGGCAATGTATGATTGATGCTTATACATGATGGTATGTATGATGTATGTTATGTATGTATGATGCCCTGTATGATGATGTTGACTGTGTATGTTGATGTTCCTTATTCTGTATGATTATTTTCCTATGGCTTTACATTGAATGTTAATGAATGAAATGAAAGTATTATGTAACGTAAAGTGGAAGGTAATGAAAAAAGGAACCTGATGAAAGAATGCATGCATTAATGAATGAAGGAAAGTAAAGTAAGTCTTGCAAGCCTTGTATATGGAAACACGCCTAATGAAGGGTGTTAGTTTAACGGTGTATGGGTAAGCTACCCTAGAAGGATGCACACGGGGGTCTTTCTTTGTAATTGACCATTTGTATAGAACCTTTGTCACTTACCCTAGATACAGTGGCCACTCTACTGTGCGCCATGACGGGAGGTCTATGATGGACCTCGGCCCAGTATCCGCTTTATGCATGACGGTGGGTATAGCACATGACAATGGTACACCTGAATTTACCCTAGGTACTGTGGCCAGGCTGCTATATGCCATGACAGGGGGTCTATGATTGACCCTGCCCAGTACTAGCTTTATGCATGACGGTGGGGTAAAGTGTTTTTGATGGAATGAAAAGAAGTATTGATGAATGTATGAATGAAAGTAAGAAAGCATGAATGAATGAAAGTTAATGAATAAATGATGAAGATAATAATGATATTATCTATGTGTACATATGATGTGTCACCACATACAAATGTAAAGAACGGTTTTAATAAAAGTAAAGTATGTTTTATTATAAAACTAGAACTCACTCAACAACGCTGACTTTTTATGCATTTTTTTAGTTGGCAGGTAAGGTTGTTGAGGATGGCACGGGGCGGCTACTTGGCTCTTTTGGATGACATTATTTTGTTTAATGTTTTTGCATTATAATGCAAACAAATGATATTGTGTAATGAATATCTTATTATTTTGAAAAAGCATTTTTAATGAAAATGTTGTTTTTAATGTTTCCGCTGCAATGTTTATTTCAAGTTAATGTAATTATATGTTTTATGAGTGATGATTGGCCAGCTGTAAGCGTCCTGGGAATGGGTCCTTACAAGGGATGGCTTAAAACAATGGTAATTAGGGTTTGTAAAGGGTTTGTTTGGTGGTGGGTAATGGTTGTTGTGGTGGAGAGGGGTGGTTGTGGTGGAGTGGGTTTGTGGTGATGTTTATAGGTCGATAGTGGAGTGGGTTGTGGTGATCATGGTGTTAATGGCTAGTGTTGTCGATAGGTGGTGGGTGGTGGTGTTGGTGGATGGTGGTGGATGTAGATAAAAGAGGAAGAAGAAGGTTTGGGTGGTGGCTTCGATGGGTGGCGGGTGGGGGTGTCAATGGGTGATGGTGGATGTAGAGAAAAGAAGACGAGGATCAATAATAGGAGGAAAGGAGTTCACACATGACCATAAAGCGAGGTGGTGGTGTCATTATTGATGATGGAGTGAGTTGTGTGTTTATGCTTGAGAGAGAGGGAGGGAGAGTGGGTGTGTGTAGAATGGTCAAAAGAGAAGAAGAAGAAGAAGATGTAAGTGGTCCCACAAATTTTTTGTTTTTAGTTTTAATTCTTAGGGGAGTTTTAGTCTTTTTATAAAAGGATTAAAAAAACTAATGGTGTTAGGATTTTGGATACAAATGGATATAAACATTAAATATTAAGGGGTAGATGACAATTTTGAAACTACAGGAATGTAAGTGGTTAGAATGAATAAATGTCAGTGATGAAAATATTAAATTACTCTTGAAAAATTAATACTTAATATAATTAATGATCCTTGAAATTTTCTGACCGTCGTAAAAAAAAATTGGTCTACCATCAATCCTCTCTGGGTAAACACCTTGGGTTTGTCGGTCCACGATGATGATTGAGAAATGTTAGGTTAACGTTCGAGTGTTGTGAATGTGAGGTAGAGATAGTAGCCTAAACTCCACCCCATGGCTTGTATCTCTTATGTCTTTTCAATCTCACAAATCGGTTTACGTGTCCGTTAATCGCATGTTTTTATTTAATTACTTCATATAGTTTATTGTTTCACCATCAAATAAAATAATTCAACATGAATAAACAACTCCAAACACTTAAAACTATTTGTTTAGTAATTTATAATTTTAATACAAAAACTAGTTTTAATCATGACAAAGCACATACTTCACGACTTCTCAGCTAGGCATGGTTTACACCACCGCCATCATAAAGGTTCATTCTATGGCTTCCGCTCATGGCTTTCACTAACGGATGCGGGTAATGAATACCCCCCTAATGACATTCTCCAATGGATATATACCTTTTTGATTTTTCTAATAGATTTTTCACGTATAAACACTACCTATTTTCCAAATTTCTACACCAAAAAATATTATATTTGAACACATAAAAAATACAATCATATTTTATGGATTTCTCAAAGTAGGTGAAGCCTAAAAACATGGTAGACCATGAGGAGCCATTAGTAGTTCAAAGGGAGGTGATAGTAGTTCGAAGGAGAGGCAGTTCGCATTCTAGAAGCGTTGGTTATAGTTCAAATCAAGGTTATATCCTGGCCATGAAAACTTAACTGTGTTAGCCACTTATGTCAAATCAAATCACACTTGGTCAATACACCTATGCTTTACAACATCAACTCACCTTTGACTTTTTTGCATCACGCTTTACAATGATGAATATGACGAAGAGTATCAAAGAAGAGCAACCTATCACGGACTGATCGGATCAGCTCACGTGCGGCACTTAGATTCGTTCTAAGTCAACCTTCTCGATCTCGGGTGGATGGTTTATGCAGCAGAAGTCTTTGTAAGGGAATGGTAGATTTGTAGTGCGCAAGTAAGATGCTTGTGGTGTATGATTACAACACAAGTAATAAGCTTGTATTACAACAAACACAAGTAATAAGCTTGTATTACAACAAACACAAGTACAAAGCTTTGATGTTACAAGGAACTTAGGTGAGTGCAAATGAAGCATCACCAACCTATTTATACTACTTGTATGCCTTCTAGATTTTTCTATATCTAGATATGTGTATGCATAATATCTAACACTAGATATTTACAAGGATTTCTCTAGATGCATCATGGTCTTTCAAGGTTGCTCCATGGTTGATTTTTTAGTCTTTTCTAGAGAGTTTTTTGGTCTTTTAGGGCTGCACAAGTTGCTCCTTTATAACATCCTTTTATGCTCGGTTTCTAGCACGTCGTGAGACATTCTAGAGTCTTTCAAGGCTGCCATGTTGCTGCAGAATTATGTGGATTGTTCCGGAGTCTTCCGTCCGGAGTCTTTCGGACAGTCTTGCATGCTTCATAATTGCCCCTAATCGATAAAATTAAGGTGTTGCGACCTGCGTTTTGGTGGGTCGTGACATTCTCCCCCAGTTAATGCCATGACGTGTTCGTCGTGTTGCTTAGATGCTTCATGAGTTGTCTTCATGAGTTTCAAGATAGAGACGGTTTTGCCTAACGGTGTGTACTTGGTCTCCCTTAATGATGTACATGGTGTTAATGAACGTCACTGGGCAGGCCTTTTCTTTTCGGAATAAATCTATACCTAGGATGATATCATAGTCTTTTAGTGGGACGACTGAGAAGTGCAGCTTGCCTGTCCATGTTCCCATCTTTGTCTTTACACCCTATGTCGCTCCTTCTATTGGTTTGGGGTCTCCTAAGGCGCCCTTGATCCATCCTTTCTGCATGGTGATCCTTAGGCCAAGTCTTCGAGCCTCTTCAGGTGAGATGAAGTTATGGCTTGCTCCGGTATCAACCAACGCTTTCATAGGTTGTCCTTTAATCTCCATGTTTACAAAATGAAGTCCCTTTGATTCTGTCTTCGGGTTGTCTTTGATTGTGATCGGATTTGATTGGTTTGCCATCACCAAGGGTTTGCCTTTAACTGCACTTAAAGTATTAAGCAATTGAAGTTGCATTGATCCCAGGCGAACCTCCTCTGGTTCTGATGGTTCATCATTAGATCTAATCAAGGCTCTCATTCTAGCCTTTTTCGGAAAATCCTGCTCATTGTGCGGTCCATCGCAAAGGAAACATCCTTGGATTACTTGTACCTCCTTCCCATATCTTAGTGGTTGTCAATTGTCTTCTCTTGGATATGATTTTGGTTATTATTGTGGTGTCTCACTCCCCCACCTTTTGCATCGTTATCCTCCGTAATGATGGGTTTTTGTGATCGTCTTTTATTATGGTCGATTAGGCTTTCAGCAACAACGATGGCTGAGGACAAGTCTTGAACATTTCTTCGTTCAAGTTCAATTCTTGCCCAAGTTTGTAAGCCATTGATGAAGTATATGAGAGAGTCCTTTGGTGACAAATCTGGAATTTCTAGCACAAGGGTAGTGAAATGTTTGACATAGTCTTTGATGCTACCCTTTTGCTTCAGATTACGAAGCTGAATCTTTGCTTCGTGTTCAACATTTCCTGGATAAAATTGTTTCTTGATTTCTTTTATGAAATCAGCCCAAGTTTCTTATGGTGCGCATACCTCTATCAATCTCCATGTGTTTTTTACGCCACCATAAAGCCGCGGTCTCTTTCAAGTGAAAAGTCACCAGATCTTCTTAGCATCATCGATAATGTCGATGGCTTCAAAGTATCTCTCCATCTCCTAAAGGAAGTCATCCACAACCCTTGCCTCTCGTTTTCCAACGAATGAAGATGGTTTAAGTATGTTTACCTTTGAAGAAGCATGGATTATGTTGTCACCTCCGGTTGCTAGTGCGCGCTTGCAAACACTTAGTTCAGTTTGTAGGTCTTTGATCTATCTCTTAAAGTTAGCTTTGAGTTGACCTAACTTCCTTGTGAATGCCTCTTCTATCTCCTTTCTTATCAAGGAGAGGACGAGTTTGAGATCACTTCTCATTTCGTTGAAGTCATTGCCTAATGACTTAACATGTTATAAAGAGTCGTAGGTATGTGTTTTGAGGATATCAATTTCAGCTTTGAATTCATCCATTTCATTTTTGAATTTGGATAATCCTACCTCGACATCTTCAACTCTTTTGTCCAAGCTTGCAACCAAGTCTTTGGACATGCCTCGAGTTCTCTTGTCACCTTTACGAGTCTCCTCCCGTCCACGGGTCTCGTCTCTGGCAACACTTGCGACTACAACCTTTTCTGGAATAGATGCCACCCCAATGAATCAACGCGGCTCTGATACCATTTGTCATGGACTGATCGGATCAGCTCACATGCGGCACTTTGATTCTTTCTAAGTCAGCCTTCTTTATCTCGGGTGGATGAATTATGCAACAAAAGTCTTTGTAAGGGAATGGTAGATTTGTAGTGCGCAAGTAAGATGCTTGTGTTGTATGATTACAACACGAGTAATAAGCTTGTATTACAACAAACACAAGTACAAAGCTTTGATGTTACAAGGAACTTAGGTGAGTGCAAATGAAGCACCACCAACCTATTTATACTACTTGTATGCCGTCTAGGATTTTCTATATCTAGATATGTCTATGCATAATATCTAACACTAGATATTTACAAGGATTTCTCTAGATGTATCATGGTCTTTCAAGGTTACTCCATGGCTGATTGTTGTAGTTTTTTCTAGAGAGTTCTGGGGTCTTTTAGGGCTGCACAAGTTGCTTCTTTATAGCAGCCTTTTATGCTCGGTTTCTAGCACGTCGTGGGACATTCTAGAGTCTTCCAAGGCTGCCATGTTGCTGCAGAATTGTGTGGGTTGTTTCGGAGTCTTCCGGGCAGCCTTGCATGCTTCATAAGTGCCCCTAATCGATAAAAATTAAGGTGTTGCGACCTATGTTTTGGCGGGTCGTGACAAGCCGCTCCCTTTTTATGGCGATGAAGATGGTTATAATACATGTTATAGGGACCAAAGTATTCGACAAGAACAACAGCTCCCATCTTATGGAGATGAAGAGTATGTCACGGAAAGGCAAGCCGCAAATGAGGGTGACGATAAATTTATAGTACAAGTTGACGCCCAAGCCCAAAAGGTAAAAAATTCAAAGGACGTGTCGAGCATCAAAATAGGACAAACTCTCAAGAAGTACATTTGTTACAAGCATGATCAATCCATATTTCCGAAGACGGTTACGTTAGAAAGCAAGAAATTAGAGATGGTTTTTGGCATCGAGTACTTATCATTACAATTTACTCGAGGATGGAGAAACCAAATGGCTCATCAAACTAAATTCAAAGTGGTCAAATTAGACACTCAAACGACTAGGTTCAACGACATATATATTCAGGCAACTATGCTTTATATTATTAATGGTTTAGTACCCAAATTTTTTTAACTCGTTTTGTTTTTACATATAGGAACATCTTAAAGGTAGTGGAGGATCTGATGTTGATGTAATGAAGAAAGTTTGAAGGTTTACCAAAATAAATAAAAGCAATATTTTAGTCATGTTGAACCATGGGATGTTAAAGTACATGAAAAATGGCAAGGCCAACCGTTAATGGGACAAGAAATTAGTAATTCAAAAAAAAGAAAGTTGGCAGATTACTGAAACTACACCTCTACAAACGATGATGCTCATACTAGCCATGTTCTCGACTTTAACGAAGACACAACCCCTACATGATCTAATCGTAGAGGAAAGAAGCCATCTGAGTTACCAAGCAGAGGCTCTTGATTTGACACTTTGTCAGCTTGCACATCAAACAAGGAAGATCTTATTAAGTCGTGGTGGAATCGAGAAGGATAAAGGATGAAGAAGCTTAAAAATTATTGGAGGAACAATGAGAAGCTATTCGGGAAAATTGATATGATCGAGATTTCAAGACATTTAGGGATCTACACGATCATATAAGCATACCAATGTTGGAAGTAATTCTTGCTCGTAAACGTGCAATTTGTGAGCAAATATAACTGGCGTTGTAATTTTTAGATTTGTTGTTGTTTTTGATCTGATGTATTTTTTTTTAATTTTAGTGAAATTTAGTTTTATTTGTGTTTTCAAAATTGAAATTTATTTTTTGTTATAAAAAAGAAGAAAAATATGAGGGTAGTGGCGCCATAACTTATGATATTTATGGTAGATGAGGATACTCGTAAGATGACCTATTTTTATTGGTGGGTTTTGAGGAAATGTTTAATATATATTATTAATTTATTTTGTATAAATATTTACATAAGAAAGAGTCTACGTCATTTTCTAGATATAGGAAGGTTGAATAAAACACATCCAACCTAAACAATAATTTATCCTCACGTATCATTAAAGCTATTAAAAATTGTTATATTTTCTTAGATTATATCAAACAATAAAGTAATCAATATGGAAATGACGCCCAAACACTTAAAACATGTTGGTTTTGTAAATTACATTTTCATTGCAAGTAGTATATTTGACAAAAATTATGATTTCAGTCTAATAAATTTAGGGGTATGTTATAGATACATCTTATTTATTTCATCTTCTTTATCTCTCTCTATACATACATATAGATATATGGAGAAATATAGAGACAATATGGTGTCCAAATAACAAAAAAATGTTTGTATAACACAACCTAAATATATTTATTACAGTGACAGTACAATAGTTTTAGCCTTGGTTTTAATTTCACTCGCACCGTTAAAAATACATTGTTAAGTTATTCTGAGTTGATAATACTACTCATAGCAAGTCAACAAGCCATATGGACACGTGCTTTTTCTTTGGTAATTTTTTAAAGAGCTTGCAAGCATCCTTAAAGAGAAGCATGGGTTATGGAACCTTTTAGGGCTATCGAAGTGATTTCTTACCTCGATCTCAATCAATAATGTTTCAATGACCAACAACAAATCTAGTCCAGTCCCTTCGGTGAATTCCTTGCTCTAATGGTTGAACAAAAATTAGGAGACCTTGCTTCTATTAAATCCAGATTTAGGGTTGTAAAAGATTTAGATTTCATCACGTTGTTGTGGAAGTTAAACCTTGTTAAAGTGTTGAATCATGAGTGAAAGCAAGCATAAATGTCGGAGACTATATTCATAGAATTTAAAGTTACGGACCAAATCCAAAAATTTATGTAGACCACAGGGACCATTCATGTAACATATCCTATAAAATAATATAAAAAAAAGAAATCAAACATATCCCTCCCATCCTACCCAATCTCTATTTAAGCTCTTTCTCTATCTCTTTCCTTCCCCCTCTTTCTCTCCCTCTCCCTCCCTCTCTTTATATCTCTCTCATCAAAAGTTGAAACCCTACTTTCATCTAACCAATCTCTTCCCATGACCACAGGTCGCCACCTCCAACGGTCCTTTTAAGTTGCCACCCCCAAACCAACGCCCCACACCAAATCTATGTACATTAAGTACAAAGGTTTGACACCCTAACCATATATAACCATTATCTCTCTTTGTTCATTCTTACGTTGCTCCCCACATTTTATGAATAGATCTACGGTGGTTGCGATGTTGTTGTGGCATGTATACAATATGAGAATGGTTGTAGAGCTGCGCTTGTAACATCCGACCCATTTTCAATCTAAAAACCTAACCCGAACCCATTTTAAACTTTCACACAATAGAAAATTCATTATTAATATTATTTTATCCATTTAAATGAATCAAATACAATAAATGTGTAATTTCACCAATATTGTGCATTATTTTATTCAATCTACATTTATTAAATCATTTAAACAATTTATAATAATAATTTGATTTATAAAATAAATTTTTATAAAGTTGTAAAGTTTCATTTGCCATTTATGTGTGTTAGTTATTAAATTACAATAAATAATTAAATTTAAAAGTCTTATTAAAATTTATAAAGTTTTGTAAAGATTTTGTAAATTCATAAATTGATTTATTATCTAAATTAGGTTTTATAAGTTTAGGGTTTAATTTGTAAATTTTGAAACTTAAATTAATAGCTTCCTACATAAACTTTCAAAACACCAGGGACTAAAGTGTAATTATTTTAAAACCCAAACCAACCCCACCATCGATTCCCTTCCTCTGGCGAGCTCCGATGAGCCTCACACACCCAAAACACTCGACTAAAACGCAATTAAACCTCTCTTGAACCTGTTTCAAACCAAAGACCCGTTTCAATTCAAATAAGTTAGTTGTTATCGTGACCGAACTCGAAACCAAACCCACATTCATAATATTGAAACCACTTGACTTGAAACAGACTAAATCGAGCCTTTATAATCAAGGGAAAATAATGAATTTGATCCTTCAATCTATACGAACATCTAAATTCATCCGGAAAACATCCAAACACCCTTATCGATCATCACCATTTGATACTGATCCGTTTGTTTCCTTTGGAGCATCATATCTTTCAATTGAACGAGTAATTATATCTATCATCACCATACGAAGCTTCACAATCCTTGAATTGAATCAAATTATCTAGAATCAACTCCATTCGACAGCACCTCGATCACGACTGTTCTTATACTTGTTCCACTCAAATCTATATTAATCCAGGTAATTCTACACACACACACACTCGATTTTACATGCGGAAGCAAAGCCCAATGTTTGATTTTGTTAACAGCATCGATCTGATACCTAATTAGATTGAAATTGAATTAGGGTTCTTATGAATTTTGGGATTATTTCAGAAACAATTCTAATTATTATTTTTGTGTTTTAAAACAAGACTTGGGCTTTAGCCCAACTGGTTTAGTCATTGTTTCTTATACACAATGTCACACCCCAATCTTGACGGCGGAAACGTCGAGATATGAGAGTTAATATCGTTCACAGCCACATAACACTATTATTAAATCCAAATATATTATTCATAATTTTCCAAGGTAACATTACAAACATAAGTCTCAAATAAAGAAATTAACAAACATAATAAGAAATATAACAAGCTCATTCATTTATTTAACTATGTCCATTCCTAGGTGTGAACAAGCTTTAAAAGTGGTGATCAAACTTGAGTATTTCCTGAAACATGTTAAAAATAAAAGGTCAATATAATGTTGGTGAGATTTTCATAGTTTTCAATACATAAGTTATAAAATATGAAAATTCATGTTGTAAGTTAGAGAACAAAGTAACTAGT
>BJCM01228691.1:0-23081 GCA_018326385.1 Flaveria bidentis
TCTTCAGACTTTGTCTTCAGCTGATGACTTCAGAAACTGTCTTCAGACTTTGTCTTCAGCTGATGTCTTCAGACTTTGTCTTCAGCTGATGTCTTCAGACTTTGTCTTCAGCTGATGTCTTCAGACTTTGTCTTTAGACTTTGTCTTCAGCTGATGTCTTCAGACTTTGTCTTCAGACTTTGTCTTCAGACTTTGTCTTCAGACTTTGTCTTCGGGCTTTGTCTTCAGACTTTGTCTTCAGCTGATGTAGACTTCTTCAGTTGTTATGATGTCTGTGGGACTTAAAAGGTTTTTCTGATCTGGCTCATTGCTAACTTGGACTCCTTAGACAAATTGAGGGCTTAGAATCGTGAGCATCACCCGAAGATTCACACGAGTTTAATTTGATTAACACCTACTATTGCGCATCAAACGGATTGAAGTTTCTTTCATGGTTTAAGGAAACTTGTTTCAATCGATCCAACAACAAAACTAGGTAATTGAAGACACATATATGCTCGGTTTTGGGAGGGAAATAAAAGCCCTAACCAATTGATCATTAACAATAAACATTTGGACTCAATTCGATCAAATTTAAAATTAGGGTTCATATGAATTGTGATGTTCATGAAATCATGTTTTTAATGTTTAGGTTTCATCAGTTAGCATGGCCACAGCCCCTAGCTTGCTGGTAAACCATATGTCCGTTCAACTAGAGGTCCCGGGTTCGAACCCAGACAACCTCACTTAATTTTTAGGGTTTTTTTAGCCTTTAAAATATTATATAAAATTTCTGAAAATTATTTGTAAACTTCAATTATTTTTGAAGTTACTTAATCAATTTCTGAAAATTTATGTTCTTAAAATACTCTTATATATATAAAACAAAGGGTACATTTAGTTTAATTTTATTAAAATACACTTTAAATAATGACTTAAATCACTAAAAATTATTATTGATTCAAATTCTCTTTTAAATTAATATGGTTACATAGTTCTTAATTCTTTTTGTTATAAAAAGTTATTCAATCTTTATGAGCTTTCAAATTATTATAGGTTTTCCTTTTCATAATTTTTTTGTATAAAATAAAAATTATATTTTTAAAGGGAATATTAATGAATTTAATTACATAACAACCGCAAAAATCCACTTAACCCTAGTACTCGTTGTTTCGTTAAACTTATAATAATTAAACTTTAATTTTGTAAATATATTTACATTTAGGTGTCTTGTGATGGATCACATTGGAACGACATCTAATATTTTCTTATTAATCATCAATTATATATTTATTGATCAAGTGAGTATTTCTATACCCTTTTTACCTATTTTTACACTTTGGGGCGAAACATATTACATTATACCAATTGCACTTGTAAAACGTTTGATTCTTGTAAACTTATGGCAATTCACTTGTATGTTGTGGTTAGTTGATCTTAGTAATTACCATGTATTTATGATTATATGTACAATCATTAACTATTGCTAGCCGGACGACGTCATAGATCTATGGGCTTGACAAGCCTGCTTGGTCAATCCAAGTACACTTAGCTAATCGTATAAACTTGTAAACGTTGAGACTTGTAAACTGTCAAGGTTTGATTGTGCATCTGTCTTACATCCTTAGTTACTTTGTTCTCTTACTTATGACATGATTTTCCATCTTTATATACTTATGTATCAAAAACTATGGAAATCTCACCAACATTATGTTGACCTTTTATTTTTAACATGTTTTGGGAAATGCACGAGTACGATAGCCATCTTTGAAGTTTATTCACACCTAGGAATGGACCTAGTCAAATAAATGGATGAACTTGAAATATTACTTTTTATGCATGTTGTTTTCCTTGTTTGAGACTTATGCTTGTAATGTTACATTTGGAACTTATAATTATTATATTTTGGTTTATTAAAAGCATTATGTGGCTATAAACGATCTTAACCCTCACATCTTGACGTTTCCGCCATCAAGGTTGGGGTGTGACAGATTTGTATCAAAGCCCATAATTATAGGGATTTAGGTTATTAGAAGTGTTACCTGTCTCCCTAAACTTACCTTTGACTCTTTGATTCTCCCCAAACATGAAGTCTCTTAATCTTATTCTTTATGACAAGTGGGATCATATTCTTATTGTTTATGAATTGGATCTTTAGACTTTATGTCTAATCTACAAAAATCTCATCTAGGTTTTGATTTCATGAACCTAAGAAATATTGTGTGACACATAGACACCTATATTCTGGATTTCCTGGAAAAAGGCCTTCGGGCTATGGTAAGCATTTCGTATAAATCCTACGGGACTAGTAATGCTTACCTGGGGATTTCTGGGATGAGTGATAAACTATGGTCGACATACACAAGTTTCTAAGGCAAATGGGTCAATTCATCTTGACGTGTCATCGTTTCCAAATGGTAATGTGTTACTAACTGGAATCATTCCATGTACCTTACAACTCTTAGCTTATTCTTGTTTAAATAACTATCCTTTGTTATCCTCATTCTCGTGTCTTTGGAGTTCGAGCCTATACTTTCTAAACCGCGTGTTAATCTGGAAAGATCCTTCATGTTCGAAGTCGCCGATGGAAAATCGATCATCATTGACGTCATAATACGTGATTGTACCTTGAGCCTTAACGAACACGAGTTCTCCATCGACCTTATTCCCATGCAACTGGGAAGCTTTGATGTTATTATTGGCATGGATTGGTTAGTTAAGCAACACGCGAAAATTCTATGCTTCGAGAAGTACATTCGAATTCCTTTACCATCGGAGATACTTTGAAAGTCTTTAGGGAAAAATCATCCCAAGGACTCAAACTTATGTCCTTCATCAAGGCCCAAAAGTGCTTAAGTAAGAACTACGTAGCTTTCATGGCATATGTAGTTATTACGAAAGAAAAGGGTAAGGAACTGAACGATATTCCTGTCATGCGAGATTTTCCCGAGGTGCTTTCTGAGGATCTTAAGGGATTACCTCCCGTGCGAGAAGTTGAATTCAAGATTGACTTGATTCCTGGTGCATACCATGTGGCTAAATCACCTTATCGTCTTGCACCGTCTGAAATGCAAGAACTGGTAAGTCAACTGCAAGAGTTGACCGATAAGGGATTTTTCGTCCTAGTTCTTCAGCATTGGGTGCACCTGTGCTGTTCGTGAAGAAGAAAGATGGTTCATTCCGTATGTGCATCGATTACCGGGAACTCAACAATCTTACCATAAAAAAACCAATACCCTCTTCCTCGAATTGATGATCTCTTCGATCAACTTCAAGGAGCAACTCAATTCTGAAAGATCGATCTACGTTCTGGGTATCATCAACTACATGTTCACGATTACGACATTCCAAAGACCGCTTTTCGTACTTGATATGGACATTACGAGTTCATGGTTATGCCTTTTGGCTTGACCAATGCACCTGCCATGTTCATGGATCTCATGAACGATTATGTAAACCGTATTTGGATAAGTTTGTGATCCTGTTCATTGATGAAATTCTTATTTATTCCAAGACGAAAATTGATCACGAGACACACTTGCGACAAGTTCTCAAACTTTTAAAGAAGGAGCAATTATACGCCAAGTTTTCCAAGTGTGAGTTATGGCTAGAAGAAGTTTAATTCTTAGGGCATGTGGTGAATAGCCAAGGAATTCACGTTGATCCTGCTAAAATAGAAGCTGTGAAAAATTGGTGTGTTCCCACAACCCCAACCAAGGTTCGTTATTTTCTCGGCTTAGCGGGATATTACTGTAGGTTCATAGAAAATTTTTCGAAGATTGCTAAACCATTAACGACGCTAACAAAAAAGAATCGACTTTTTGAAAGGGGACCCGAACAAGAGGAGGCTTTCGAGACACTAAAACGCAAGCTGTGTAACGCTCCTATTCTCATACTCCCCGATGGAAATGACGACTTTACTGTGTACTGTGATGCCTCTAATCAAGGTCTTGGTTGTGTTTTCATGCAATGAGGCAAAGTCATAGCATACGCGTCGAGGAAATTGAAGGTTCATGAACTGAACTACATAATCCATGATCTTGAACTTGGTGCTGTCGTTTTTGCTTTGAAGATCTGGCGACATTATCTTTATGGCACGCAATGCATAGTCTACACCGACCACAAGAGTCTCCAACACATGTTCAACCAAAAGGATCTCAACATGAGATAAAGACATTGTATCGAGTTGATTAGCGATTACTACTGTGACATTCGCTATCACCCTGGTAAGGCGAATGTTGTAGCCGACGCGCTGAGTCACAAGGTCCACAACAAGACTTTCTCGCTTCAAGAAATCCGAGATCGAAGACAATGGTTTGACACATTAGGGGAATTTGATACCGAGATTCATGTGGATGTCAACAAGGCTACTATCATACTTCAAAATATAAGGATTGATAGTGATCTCGAGTTATGCATACGTAAGGCTCAACAAGCGGAGTTAACCGACGAAGGGAAAGATGAAGATTTGATGTTTAACGTTTGGTCACAACCGGAGACAAAACGGAACGGCATGTGGTACTTCCTGAATCGACTTTGGATTTCGAATCATGATAACCTTTAACACTTCATTATGAATGAAGCTCATCAAACCCGATATTCCATTTATCGTGGCTCTGATAAGATATACATGGACCTGCGTGGTCAATAGTGGTGGCCTGGAATGAAGAAAGATATAGCGTCCTATGTTTCCAAGTGTCTCACGTGTGCAAGAGTTAAAGCTGAGCATCAACAACCAAGTGGTTTACTTGAACCACCCGAAATCCCTATGTGGAATTAGGAACATATATCCATGGATTTCATAACCAAGTTACCTCGCACTCCTCGTGGTCATGATAGTACATGGGTGATTGTTGACCGTTTGACCAAAACAACACATTTCATACTAATACAAGACACATACAAAAGTTTCAAGACTGGTTCGCATCTACATTGACGAAATTGTGAGTCGTCATGGCGTGCCATTGCACATCATAACCAACCAAGACACTCGTTTCACTTCGCACTTTTGGTCATCTATGCAAGAACTCTTGGGTACTCAATTGGATTTAAGTACGGCTTACCATCCTCAAACTGATGGTCAAACCGAACGAACAATTCAAACCCTCAAGAATTTGCTACGACTATGTGTCCTTGACTTTGGTGGTGTTTGGGATACACATTTACCACTCGCGGAATTTTCGTATAACAATAGTTATCACTTGAGTATCAAGATGGCACCATTCGAAGCACTTTATGGTCATAAATGCAGAGCACCGATCTGCTGGACCGACGTTGGAGAAAACTTCATCACTAGTCCTGAACTTATACAAGAAACGATCGATAAAGTCTCCACAATCTGCAAGAATCTTGAAGTGGCAAGAAGTCGACAAAAGAGTTATGCCGATAAGCGCCGTAAGTCGTTGGAGTTCCAAGTTGACGACATGGTTCTTCTTAAGGTTTCACCATGGAAAGGTGTTGTTCGTTTTGGAAGGAAGGGTAAACATTCTCCAAGATTTGTAGGACCTTTCAAAATCCTAAAAAGGATTGGGAAAGTGACTTATATACTGGAACTACCTTCCGACCTTAATGGAGTTCATCTTGTTTTCCATGTCTCAAATTTGAGAAAGTGTTTGGCTGACGAAAGTCTGCATGTTCCACTTGTAGACATTCAGATCGACGAGTCATTGCACTTTGTTGAGAAACCTGTTGCAATTATGGATCGCATTATGAAGAAGACTAGAACCACAACTACTCCAATTGTCAAGGTTCGTTGGGAGAATAAGTGTGGAGCTGAGTTCACTTGGGAGCGTGAGGACCATATGAAGGCAAAATATCCGCGCTTATTCTCTTAGTTCATTCTTAATTTCAGGATGAAATTCCTTTAAGTTAGGGAGACTGTAACATCATGTATTTTTGGTTAAGTAAAAAATTAACTGTTAAATAATTGTAAGGGCTATGGTTGGCATTTATGAATCTTATGAATTATTTATGTTTATTTCTTAAATGTCATTAATCCAAGTTAATAATTAGGGTTATTAAAAATATAATAATTATAATTGTAATAATATAATAATAATAATAACAATAATTTATAAAAGTTGAATAATTAATTAATTAAAAATGTTTAAAACTTAAAGTTTAATTAAGTTTAGGGGGCCTTTATGCCAATTTGAAACTTGAAAGTGAAAGTTTGAGCATAACATAACAAACATTAAGACTACATGGTCTAAAGCTGTAAAATTTCAAAACCCAAGCCCCTGCCCTTTTCTTCCCCCGTTTTTCCGGCCAGTGCTCCTGCTAAACTCCGGCGGCCTTCCGACCACCCTAAAACCCAATAAAAACTTCAAATGATGAACCAAAACTGTTTCCAACCGATTCGTTGGCGTGATTTGAACCTTGAGGTGTATAATAATCGAGTTAAAGCGACGGTTACAAGCATGAGGCATCCGATTAAACCTTGAATTCAATATTCAAAACGTTTGAACATTAAAGATCGATAATAATTTAACCCACACAATCAATTAACCGTTTCTAATCGATTCCTAAGAACAATTTCAGTCTAAACACCTAAAATCATCACACATGATTACAATTTCCATCGCGAACCTTTGTTTAATCGAACCCCAGTCTTCGGGCTTTGTCACTTCTAATTGATTGAGGGCTTAGAATTGTGAGCATAACCCGAAGATTCGCACGAGTTTAATTTTATTAACACCAACTGTTGCGCATCAAAGGAATTCAAGTTTATGTCATGGTTTAAGGACTCTCGTTTCCATTGATCCAACAACAAAACCAAGTAATTTAAGACATGTATATACACGGTTTTGGGAGGGGAATAAAATCCCTAACCAAATGAACATTAACAATAAACGTTTGGACTCAATTTGATCAAAGTTAAAATTAGGGTTCATAAGAATTGGGATGTTCCTGAAATCGTGTTTTTAAAGTTTAGGTTTCATCAGTTAACACGACCACGACCCTTAGCTTGCTGGTAAACCATATGTCCATTCAACTAGAGGTCCCGGGTTCAAACCCGGGCAACCTCACTTAATTTTTAGGGTTTTTTAGCCTTTAAAAAATTATATAAAATTTCTGAAAATTATTAAATTCAATTTTGTAAACTTAAATTAATTTTAAAGTCACTTAATCATTTTCTTAAAATACTCTTATATTTTTATAAAACAAAGGGTATATTTAGTTTAGTTTTATTAAAATAGAGTTTAAATAGTGACTTAAATCAGTAAAAATTATTATTGATTCAAATCTCTCTTTTAATTTAATATGGTTAAATAGTTCTTAATTCTTTTTGTTATAAAAAATTATTCAAACTTTATGAGTTTTCAAATTATTATAGGTTTTCCTTTTCATAATTTTTTTTATAAAATATAAATATATTTTTAAAGGGAATATGAATGAATTTAATTACTTAACAAACCCCAAAAATCCACTTAACCCTAGTACTCGTTGTTTCGTCAAACTTATATTAATTAAACTATAATTTTTTAAATATATTTACATTTAGGTGCCTTGTGACGGATCACATTGTAACAACATCTATTATTTTCTTATTAATCGTCAATTATATATTTATTGATCAAGTGAATATTTCTATACTCTTTTTTATATTTTTACACTTTGGGGTGAAACATGTTATATTATAACCATTGCACTTGTAAAACGTTTGATTCTTGTAAACTTATGGCAATTCACTTGTATGTTGTGGTTAGTTGATCTCAGTAATTACAATGTATTGACGATTATATGTACAATCGTTTACAATTGCTAGCATGGCGACGTCATAGATCTATGGGCTTGACAAGCCTGCTTGATTAATTCAGGTATGCTTAGGTAATCATATAAACTTGTAAACTTCGAGACATGTAAATTGTCAAGGTATGATTGTGCATCTGTCTTACATCCCTAGTTACTTTGTTCTCTAACTTATGACATGAATTTCCATCTTTTATATACTTATGTATCAAAAACTATGGAAATCTCACAAACATTATGTTGACCTTTTATTTTTAACATGTTTCAGGAAATCCGCGAGTATGATAGCCATCTTTGAAATATATTCAAACCTAGGAATGGACCTAGTCAAATAAATGGATGAACTTGAAATATTACTTTTTGTGCTTGTTGTTTTACTTGTTTGAGACTTATGCTTGTACTGTTACATTTGGAACTTATAATTATTATATTTGGGTTTATTAATAGCGTTATGTGGTTGTAAATGATCTTAACCCTCACATTTCGATGTTTCCACCGTCAAGGTTGGGGTGTGACATAGTTGAAGGAAACAGGTAATATTCTTAACCTGGGAAAAATGAAGCCCGACATCTTTAAGATATTAAAAAAACCAATTGTTGTCTTTTCATGGTTAGAAACAAGCATTGCCTAAAAATGTTAGAGCTCGTTGCTCAAGGTGACAACCTAGAAACACAAGCTAGTGTTGAACCGACACCTTCTACCTCTCAACCACCTAAAAAGCCAGAAATCACTGCCTCCTACCCTAGAAAACCCAACGAACCCATGCTAAAGATATTTAGCTTGTGCCATATCATTATTTACACAAGAAGAAGTGGACACTCGAGCTCCCACTTCTCCTGAGTAGCAAACCACTTCCATCTTATCAATAATGAATACTCAGGTTCCTTATTCTCAGTCGGATGAGCTGAGCACATTAGCCCATCAACCTTAAACCTTCACTCTGAGTCCTAACACTCAAGTGAACAACATTTAGGGGAAAGTTACCATCTACAACTTCTAGATCTAAACCAACCTATCCCTAACCTTGAATTCTAAGATGATGAAAATATGGATTCAGTGAGCACCATGAGTCTCTCTACTCCTCCCCTACTCAAAGAGAGATGAGTGCTCCTACTTCTCCCATATCTAGGCCACATCATCCACCCATCACTGTGGTGGATCTCCCTAAACATATTTAAGAGATCCATTAAGAAAAGGCTCTCACTTCTACAAGTGATTCCATCATTAAGGCCTCAACCATGGAAACCCAGCCCATTGAAGATGAGGGGAACATGAGACTAAAGGTGCAGAAATTGTCACAAAATTGCTCCTATTTAGACTCCAGGATTAGTCACCTTGAATCTCAGGTGACTACCTTACAAAATAAGGTCAATGATTAGCAACTTGAAATTTCTTATTTCAAGGAAAAACTAGCTGGGAGACCTTTGAGGATAGCTCATCTAGGAACACAAGAACATATGGATATGATTGACCTAACTCCTAGCTCACCTATGCAAGTGGGTGATGCTATCAAAAAGTGGGAGAAAGTCATAACAATCATAGAACTTGGGAGTGCTTCACATAGTATGGACATTGAGGACTCACCATCCTCATGTGAAGTTGTCCATACTTAGTAAATTCCTCAAGTTCACATTGATGTGGACTCCCTAGACTCTCTCTTTTAGACTCTCTTTGAGGAAGGTACTCCAAGGCCTATGTCAACTCCTTCCCAAGGAGCTTCAAAATATATTATCGGGTAGAGGTATGATGTTGATAGAAGAGCCCTCATACTTCAAAAAGTTCAAGGGAAACAAGAAGTCTTCAATTTTCAGAACTTGAACTACTATGAAGGTCTTGACTTGGTCCACAAGACACTTGCTAATCCAAGCCAAACAAGGGAACTTGATAGGCTGGCTCAAAGGATTCGAGATAAAATTATTGAAAAGTTCAATCATAGAAGAAGACTAAGGTAATCAAGTAATTTCATTGGTCAATTGGATGTTAAGGTGGACCCTAAGATTAGCTTCAAAAGGAATACCTTGACTGAAGGCCCAGTGATAGAACCTGTAGGCTCTATCTCATAACCAACAACTCCAACAATCCATTCCCTCAATGAAACACCTGCTGGTGAAGGTGTATCACAACCTTTCTATGGCCAGAGCATGGATGCTACTCCAAGCAATGAAGGCCAAAGCTCTCTCTACCATGAGTCACAAAGATCTGTGAGTGACAAAGGGAAAAGAAAAATGACTTTTGAGGAGATTGAGGAGGAGGAGAGAGAGGAAGAGGAAGTTAAGTGGAGAAAGTTCCACAAGGTCTTCAAGATTCAAGGTTTCTCCCCAAATCAAAGAGGAAATAAAAAAGAACACACTCTACAAGCATGTTCCTACCCTCATTTTCAATTCAAGAAAGTCCTGTGCAAGAGACTATGGCAACTTCTCAACCACAGGTAGACAAAGAAGCTAAAAGGAAAACTATGATTAACTTACACAAGTTGGTGAAAAGGTAAATGCTTTTGATAATTGTACATTGAGGTCTAGAGTCTGTTGCTTTCAACTTTATGTACTTTTATTCTATTTGTCATATATTAGGATGTGAGTTATGGCATGTCATAGTCACTAGTCTAAAGGTAATCTGTCTTTTGACTCTACATTTGATTTTGTTATCTAGCTCAAATGTTTTGAGCTAGCCTTCTAAGTATGGCCGTTGTAGGATGTAGTATAAAGTATCTTAGGTCCTTGTAACTTTCTTCATGCTTTTGTAACACTGGTAAAAGAACTTGAGAGGAATATACAACATCCTTGAAAACCAATACTTGTATTGTATAAGCTCTTGTTTTGTCTCATATTTGTTTGTTTTCTAAGTATCTAACCTTTGTGTTACCAGTTACCTATTTTATCTGTTAAGTGTTCTTGAACACCTCTCCTCATTATGTGTTGTGTTGTAAGTGACCATCCCTGAAACGATGTTGCATCTTATTATCGAGATTTGTGTCCAGCTAGCCTTCAAAGTATAGCCGACTGTAGGTTGTAGTAAAAAGTGTCTCACGTATCGGTCTTAGGACTAATCTTTGTAACACTTGTAAACATTTTAGAGCAATATACATCAACCTTGAAAACCAATCTTTCTGTTCTTGAGTGTGTTTACTTGTTATTCATTATTTCACTACCTAGTTCCCTATTTGATCTAGTAAGTATGTTTAGTTGATAATCTCCAACAATAAAAATGTTGTTTGAACCATAACCGGTCCTGCAATTGGTATTAGAGCTTATCAGGCTCTTGATTACAAGATTTCACCACTTGAATCACTCTTCAGTTTCACATTCACGTACTTGCTCAAATAAAAACTATTTCTAAAGCAAATATGGAAACCAACACAATGACTAATTCTCCACTAATCACTCCTTATGATTTTGACACTTGGTGCATGAGAATGGAAAGATTCAAGTCTTAAGATGGTAGGATGTGAAGATCTATAGTCTCTTGACATCACATCCCAAATACTATTTCAGCAACTGCTAGAGGTTGGTTGATATCTAAGGAGGTGGATGATTATTTTGACAAAGACAGGAGAAGAAACTAGACATTGATCAGAAAGCCATGACCACCCTTCAAACTACTCGTTCTAACTCCATCAACAAAGGCTTTAAGAAGTATAAAAGTGAAAAAGAACTCTAGGATGCACTGAAGCTGATGTATAAAGGATCTAAGAATGCTAAGAAGAACAAGAAAGACATAATGAAGCATTAATTTGAATACTTCACCTACAAGACAGGTGAAACTATGACTCAACAATACTTCAGGTATATTGAGATCGTAGACACGCTAATGGATGTTGGAGTCAAACATGAAAATATATATATAGTGAGGAAGTTCATGTTCTCTCTTCCTAGAGAATGGACACACTACTTTTCCTCAGCGGCGGGGATGAGGTTTCTACCTTATCCTTCCCTGTGGTGGTCACCATTGTTGTATCATTCTTTTTCTTATTGGGTAGTGGTCAGCAGTTGGAACCTCTTGCACATTAGTACTACATATTGGTTGTTTAACAAACACATAAGAGTGTGATGGAGGAAATTCATTAGTTCCCAACCCACTTTTGTTTTGATAAAACACCTTTGAGCAGGAGGATGAAGCAATGGTGGTGTTGAATTTATGCTCCTCAATAGCGTACTTCTTTGCTTTAGCCTCAGCTATTACTAGCGGGCCTTGAACCTTAGTAAACATAGAGATTGAATCTTTAATTTGAGCCCTATAGTTTGAATGTTCATGTTTTAAAGAGGATAAAATTTTCTTTAACTCTTCAATTTTATGTTTGCAGTCAGATTCCGCTCTCTTAAAATTAGATTTTAATATGTTTAAGGATTCAATATTAGATTTAATTTCCATGTTGTAGTCTTGATACATCTTAACCTTAACAATACAAGTTTGAAGGACCGTTTAAGGGATGGTAACTTACAACACAAAAACACAATGAGGAGAGTGAGTTATAACACTTAACAGATCAAATGGGGAACTAGAAACCAGTCACACCTTGATACTAAGTAACACAAGTAATAAAGAGATAGAACAAGAACAATAGCAATAACATAAGTGTTTGGTTTTCAAAAATGTTCTATATTGCTCTCAAGTTCCTTACAAGTGTTTACAAAGCATATAAAGCGTAAAATATTACAAATGGACCTGAGATACTTTATACTACATCCTACAACTAGCCATAATCTAGAGAACAATAAAATTTGTTGGTCCATTTAATCGATTTGCAATACAAATGAGATGTTGAATCATTCAATATCAAATACAAACAATAGATAACAAAGATGAAGAAGATTAAGAACAACCACAAATGTATCAAAGTAAGAACAATGAGGATGAATACACTCAATAATAACAAAGCACATTTATATTTTGTGAATAGACTGCTTACAAAGGTCACTTGTAACAATGATAAACGATTAGGGTTTTGCAAAGTTATCCAAAAATGAAAATGATCAAATTTATATATAGAAGTCTTAGTTTCGCAGACAGTATTGTTGTCAGATAAACTGTAATGCCCAAACTATAGTTTCTCCCGGCAGAAGCAGCAGTTTCGCTGGGTGAACTAAAACAACTGACTATGAGCGAAACTGCAGTTTCGCTCACAGTTTCACTGTACTTCAAAACTAAACTAAATGAACTAAATTCAAAAGTAAACTAACATTAGACCTATTACAAAGTAATATAAACATAATCCAACCTAAGGTGAGTCCAACCTAAACATGATCTTCAATACTCCCCCTAGGTTGGACCTCACCGCCTTCACTTGTCTTGATTTGTCGCATCTACTCCGGTCTCTCCTGGTGCATCTGATGTATCTATACTTGCTCCTGCAGCTTCTTCCATGGGGGCTTTAGGCATATATTCTCACTGTTTAGCTTTTGTTTCCCCTGTTACATCTATTATTTCTTCATTACCTCCTGGAGCTTCTTCCACAGGAGCTTTAACAAATGATTCACTCTAGTCACCTATTGCTTCATTAGGTCCCTCAGGACGAGCACGAGCACGAGCTTGCTCAAGTTATCTTGATAAGTCCATCACATCCATGTTTAGATCATCCTGAGCTCTCACTCTCTCCGCTAGCTCTATCACTTCCGCCCTCACTCCTCTAACTTCATTAGCCACAATCATAAACAGACTGGCTTCCTTTCTCGTCTCTTCCCCTGCCCCTACTTTAATGTGGTTTTCACAAATAACTATTGGATCAAACAATTTGAACTCACCCCCATTCTTTACTCTGATCACCGCCTGCCCCGTATTGTTATCGTAGAACCACTTCCCAAAGTTTTGTAATTGCTGGGGGAGGGGATCTGCCAGTCTAACCCTATTCGCTGTCTTTGGGGGTTTCAGCCTTAGTATAATCTTTTCTTCTCCCATTTCCCAGTCCTTATGCTTTTTGATATTCTCCTCTCAGCTTTCATAAACCCGAATGACTCAAATTTGTCATACAGTCCATTCTTTATCTCCTTTTCTAGCAACAAGGCTCTTTCACTTAGATGAGCATTTAGTAATGGCAACACTGTCAACCTCCTCAAATCCCATTTGGGTAAGGTCTATAATGCCTTCCTCTTGTGCATATAGGTTATGCCTCTCCCTTTCCTATTAATCATAAATATTTTGAGGCCGAGGTTATAACTCCAACTAATTATCCTCTTGTTTGCTTCTTTTTTGCTCACCCCTTCCATAGTTTGGAACATGGGAGTTAGCTTTTCAGTCTCTTTCTCTTTAACAAACCATTCTTCCATAGCCATTTCAAACACGTCCCCATCATTATCACCCTTCTTAGCAACATAGGTTAGGGGTCTCTCATCAACCTCATAGTATTCTTGTTCAGAATCATAGTCAACCAGTTGCTCATCATCTTCTTCTTCATCAATCAGCCCCTTCTCAGCAGTCTTCTTCACATGTTCAATAGGTTTCTCTCTCACCACCTCTTCACTAACCAATCTTTCTCAAAACCAAAATTCATGTTCACAAAGCCAACCTCAAAAATCTATTCAGCATTCTCCACATTATCATTCTCTTGCCTTACCCCAAAACCTCCTGCTTCCTCACCCGTTGTACCAGATGTGCCATCTCGTACCCAAGAGTATGCACCAACATTTAGGAATGGGTATTTGGAAGTATCATTTAAGTCATCTAACTTAGGTTGAGTTAGGTGATTGGGCAGGCCGGCAGCAACCTTTCGTTCATTCACTTCTTCAAACAATCTCTTAATCAACTTATTCTATTCCACCAACATCTTGGTCATTCCCTCAATCACCTCGTCCTTTTGCCTTTCCCATATCTCTTTATTTGTAGGTTTTGTTTTTACCATGCTAAATTCATTAGCCAAAGATGCATTCAGATTTCTTATCACATCTTCATCCATATCGGTTCTCTCCTCCCTCCTAGAAGACTCTGTGAAAGTTTGGTGTCGTTGTTTATATCTACTCTCAGTTCTCTTGTATTAGCCTTCTTTTTCGATCTCTTTTCTTTTTCAACCCTGGCCTCCTCAGCTTACTTCATCCTCAAAATCATAATCTTTCTCTTTCGCATATGTTTTCATCTTTTTAAGTTCATTGCGCCCTTATCTCCTCAGCCCTTTTGTTCTCAGAGTCATCTACCCTCCTGATATAGTTCCACCTTACTGGTGGGTACATGTTCTCCTAGAGGTGAGTAATTTTTCCAATGAAGTCGTGACGAATGGCGCGACAGTCAGCGAAGATGCGGGTGTTCATTTGCACTAGCCTTTTAACCTCCCCGTTTCTTGGGATGTTAGGAATAAGATCATCAAAAATCATCTGTAAGAATCTAGGATAAAGAAACCATTTATCCTTCTTTAACACCATCACATTCTCCGCCATACAGGCAAACTCAGTCTTGTTATGTTTGCCTTCTCCCCCCTGCAGCATATTACCATCGCTTTTGCCCAGTTTAAGTTAAGCCCATCTTATCCACCTTTACGGTAATCTAAACACATAATAAAGACATGAGCTATGTATCTCCGTTCCTTAGAGAGGAAGGACTTTTTAATCTCCTTCCTAGTCCCAAAAGGTGGTCCCTCATATCCTATCCTCAAACACCTCCTGGTCTGACAGAGTAACCTGCTCTCTTGTGTCTTCATCTAGCCTTAACACCATCGATACAATCTCAGCAATAATGGTCACCTCATCCATCACTCTAGCTACGATCCTCTATGTATTGCCTCTTGTATCATACTCAGCCGTTCTCCAAATATCTCCAATGTGAAGGTCATAAATAGCATTGGAATAAGATATCGCATACACTATAAGAGATCTCTGCAGCCATGGTATGCAATCTCTAAAACCAGCCGCTTTAGGGTGAGTATCATCCAATATAGCAGTAATGTTGTTTCTCTCGTCAATTCAAATTCACCATTTAATCTGAAAGACAAATGAAATGCATTAGAATAGTATATTAAATAACAATATTAAAAAATTATCAAAAAGATAAAAATTACACAAAAACTAAATTAAATTTGTTGGGTGAAATTATGGTTTCCCAGGATGAATTTTAGTTTTGGCATGCGAAAGTGTAATTTCCGCGATAGTTAGTTATTAATTTCAGCAAGACACTGAAGTAGGTTCGACTGGCCGAAATTATAGTTTCGGAGCAGCAAAACTAAAGTTTGGTTAGCAAAACTGTTAAGTTCGCCCCAACAACATAACTCCACAGTTTCGCTGAAAAACTATGAACTTTCGTTCAGTTTCGCTAGACTATTGGTACTTTCGCAGTAAGAACTGCGAAGGTACCTAAGAGTCTCAATCAATTTTACACACAATGTAGTCATTAAACCTATAAAAGACTAATGTCCTGAGTTCAAAACTCATATGTGAAGGGAATACAATGGACAATCTATAAACAAAATCGCAGAAAAGTAAAATCTCCTAAAAAGTCTAAAATGAAACCCTAAACCTCTGAAAACTCGAATGTGCAAAAATGAATGAACAATTTTGCAAATTCAGTTATATAGTACATAGTTTGGCAAGCAGCCAAAATATAGTTATTCCCAACGAAGATGCAATTTTGCAGACAAAACTCTGGACGAAACTAACCAGGCCACTTGCGAAAGAACCGAAAAAGCTACAGTTTCGTCGTGCGAAACTACTAGCGAAATTATAATTCCACTAGAAACTTAAAAAGTTTAAAATTTTGACTTTGTTTCCCTTTCTCTAAAAAAGATAAAATAAAAGTAAAAATAATTTAAAAAGAACTAAAACAAAGTAAGCAAAATAAAACAAATCAAATAAAATTTTCTCCATAAAACCTCACCAATCTTCACGTATAATTTTGTTAAAAAAAATCAAACAATATAAAAGGATATCAATGAGAAGCTGAAAAGATCTTTCGGAGAGTCA
Source organism: Flaveria bidentis (assembly GCA_018326385.1). Taxonomy (NCBI): domain Eukaryota; kingdom Viridiplantae; phylum Streptophyta; class Magnoliopsida; order Asterales; family Asteraceae; genus Flaveria; species Flaveria bidentis. Next base: position 16,608 of record BJCM01228691.1, read on the forward strand.
AAGTTTGGTGGGATTGCTAATATACACGTCCATTTAAGTCCATGCCTTCTTCTTTTCAACAAGTGCACCGTAGCTACTATTATCATGTTTTGATTCATTTTAATGAAAACACAGTATGACCCAGTCTCCACAGACATTTGGGAAAGATACTTATCATGTCCTCATGATGTATTGAACAAATGACACACTCTGCAGGACTCTTCCTCTCAGAAGCATCATAGGTCTTATTTCATAAGAAGCAAAGCCCTTAAAAACATCAAATAATGAGAGCTCTTGGTCTATACTTACGTATAATAGAGAAGTTGATCAATTGAGTCTTACAAATGAGGACTTCAGGTCTATACATACGTATAACAAAGAAGATCATCATATTGTGCCGATGAGAGCTCCAGGTCAGTACTATCGTACAACAAAGGAGATCATAACTCCAGGTCAATGTTCACACATAGCAGAGAAGATAAGCACCAAAAGGAATATAGCAGGGAGCATCATAGGTACAAAGATGAGAAATCGTATAGCTTTTGAGATAGGGTGGAATGGTTTGACACAAAGATAATTTATATAAGAATAATTCAAAATAGAGATATCACATTCTCAACCCTTTTGAACAAGGACTTGAATCTTTGTGAAGGACAAAAATATCAAGGGGATTATCTATGTTAACAAGTTTCATGCCCTATTAATTAAGCTATGAGTTTATTGTTTACTTCATTTTCTTGCTGAACCTATCAATCATATCCCACACAATACTATCAACTTCCTTTACATCGTTTAGGCTTATCATTTTATTATGCAAAGAAAAACAAGAAGAACATTTAATAAATATTCTCCCCCGAAATTTCTACAAATAAGCAAGATGTAGAAATTTCTTACTCGACAATATGTCATTATAATATATATATATATACACATATATATATATACATTATATATATATATTATATTTTTTCAAATAATAATAAAGCACAATTATATTTCTTTGAATAGACTGCTTACAAAGGCCACTTGCAACAATGATAAACGATTAGGGTTTTATAAGGTTACCCAACAATGAAAATGATCAAATCTATATATAGCAGTAACTGTATTGCCGAAACTATAGTTTCGCTCGGCAGAAACAACAGTTTCGCCGGGTGAACTAAATAGCTGACTATGAGTGAAACTGTAGTTTCGCTGGACTTCAAAACTAAACTAATGGAACTACATTCAAAAGTAAACTAACATTAGACCTATTGCAAAGTAATATAAACATAATCTAATCTAAGGTGAGTCCAACCTAAACATTATCTGCAAAATCAATGTAGTTACAAAAGGTAGATTGCCTTTTGACTAGTGATTATGACATGCCATAGCTCACATCCTATTATATTAGAAAAAGGATAAAAGTACATAAAGTAGAAAGTAACAGACTCAAGACCACAATGTAGAGTTTACCAAAAGCATGGACCTTTCACCAACTTGTGAAAGTTAGTGAGTCAAACAGAGTCGCGGTAGAAAGTGGTTCACCTTTATGGTAAAAGGTACATCAAAAAAAGCATGTAGTTAAAAGTCTTTGGAGGAAATCTGTCTTCATGAGTTGGCTTCGGAAGACTTTTTCTCTAAAGCTTCGAAAGACTTCATATTTGGCTTTGGAAGATATTGGTCTTGGCTTCGAAAGATTTCACACTTAGAATATTTTCTAATGCAGGGTGTGAAACTTCTAAAGCATTCTATTTCATCACTTAGTGCATGCATGCAGGACAGACTGTTTGGATGTTTTGGGATGCCTCAGCCTTTTATGAATTTCTACAAATTCTTCCTAAGCTTATGCTACCAAAACATTTGAAAACTTTAGATATTGACAGTCCCCATCATGATGATGACCAACACTTTCTTTATTAGATGGTTAAGATCACTTAGACTCTCATAGTGTCTTTTCATCTCAAAGAGATCATGCAGAGGTAGATTGAACATATCTTGCCATGTGTAGACATCTTCAATACCTTGATCTCTGATAACATTCCATCTTTCAGGATTAGTAATGTAAGTCAAGGATAAGATAGGTCTTCTTGATGCCACAGGAGCTACTTGGATTAGAGTTGGTGGAGCTTCCTCTTGTTGCACATGCTCAAGATATTCTGACTCATCATGAGGTTTAAAGATGTATGCCTCTTTCTTCTTCTTCTTAGACTTTGGTCTAGAAGCCATCCTTTTCTCCTCTTCATACCTTTTAACTGAGAAGACTGACCTGAAGCACTTTGTTCATCATCTTTGTCTTTCATATTTGGGTTTTCTTCTCTCACAGGTTCAGATTGAGAAGGGACTGAACTCTGTTATGGATCAGAAGATGATGCTTGTTAAGATTCAGCATGAGGTCCAGGTTATGTTGTATCAAAAGGTTCAACCTTAACCTCCACTTCTTGAGGGACCTGACTTGGTGGAGAGAGCAAGTCAACAAGTTTCTCCTCTTTTGATCTTCTTCTTGGAATGGGCTTCCTTGAGTGTAGCTTTCTCTTGGTGTCTCCGGTAAGGTGATGAAAGGACCCTTTTGTGAGTTGTTAGGGTAACATATAAGATGATGTTGAGGTTCTATGCTATTTCTTTCAGTCACATGCAGGGCTGAACTCATTTGATTGCTGGAGTTACCAAATGAACCTTGCATGTTTATCTCCATCTAGTATCCACTGAGAATACCATACAACTCAGTCAAAGTGAGAGTCTTAGGGTTCTCAGTTCTCTTGATAACAACACTGTAATGTGTCCATTGCCTAGGAAGAGAGGACACAAACTTCCTTATAACGTCCTTATTTTCAAGAGTGACTCCAACATCAATTAGAGTGTCCACAATCTCAACATACCTGCGGTACTGTTGAGTCATGGTTTCACCTATTTTAAAGGTGAAAATATCAAACTGCTACTTCCGGAGATCCTTCTTGTTCTCCTTGGCTTTAGCAGAACACTCATACATTAGTTTCAATGCATCCCATAACTATTTAGCTAGTTTGCATTTCTTGAAATCCCTATATACAGAGTTTGGAAGGGAAGTCTTGCTAAGTAAATATTTCAGATTCATTGAGCTTAGATCTTAGGATTCATCATGTTCAGATCTAGAAAACAAAATTAAGATTGGTGGACGTGTGTGAATCAAAGAACAAAGAGATGGATAATAATAATAATGTTATGATTTCATTGATGTTGATAAAAAAGTTACATTGAGAATGATAGATGGCTGGTGAAATCAAACCCACCCAAAGGAGAGGATTTTTCCTTGGGTGGTGGTTTAGACCATGGGAAACACAGACACAAAAGCCACACTTGCAAAAATGCACTAGTGGGTCTATTTATATTAATATTACATCATGACCTAACTTTGACTTTTCTTGTTGTCTTGATTTTGACTTTTTCTTATATTTGTTTTCTTCTGATAATCAATTTGGTCTCTGAACTTGTACAATGAGATCTTCAGTCAGCTGTGATTATCATTTCGTAAGCTTCAGTTTATTACATTGTCAAACCCTAACAAGTCTGAAGGACTATCATGGCTTTCTGATCAATTTCTACTATCTTTCTGTATTCATCAGAGTAATCAGCCATAGCCTTTGGAATCATACCACCTCCAGCGGTTGAGGAGGTGTTTGGTATGTAAGGTTCTAAGACAACAGATTCCCATATCCTAGTGTCTTGTGACTTGATGAAAGCTTTCATTGTTTGGCACCAAGTGTTAAAGTCTTCAGGAGTGATCAGTGGGGACTTTTTCATGGTTCTAGTTTCTATATCAACTTTAGTAAGAGCTACCATTTGAGATGTTTAGTATTTTGTATGTGTGAGGGATCTTAAGATGGTAAGATTTTACAATCAAGAGCTCGGAATGCTCTAATACTAATTGCAGGACCGTTTAAGGGATGTCACTTACAACACAACAACACAATGAGGAGAGTGAATTAGAACACTTAACAGATCAAATGGGGAACTGGAAACCAGTCACACCTTGATACTAAGTAACACAAGTAATAAAGAGATAGAACAAGAACATGAACAATTACAATAACACAAGTGTATGATTTTCAAGAATGTTGTATATTACTCATAACTTCCTTACAAGTGTTTATTAAGCATAAAAGTAGAAAATATTACAAAGGGACTTTAGATACTTTATACTCATCCTACAACTGGCCATACTTAGAAGACCAGTTGGATACATGATATAGACAACAACAAAATCAATGTAGAGTCAAAAGGTAGATTTCATTTTGACTAGTGACTATGACCTGCCATAGCTCACATCCTAATAAAGTACAAAAAGGAAAAAGGTACATAAAGTAGAAAGTAACAAACTCAAGACCTCAATATACAGTTTATTAATAGCATGGACCTTTCACCAACTTGTGAAAGGTTGTGAGTCAAACAGTGTTACTGCGGAAAGGTGGTTCAGCTTTATTGTAAAAGGTACATCAAATAAAGCATGTACTCAAAAGTCTTCGGAAGAAATTTGTCTTCTTGAGTTGGCTTCGGAAGACTTCATATTTGGCTTCGGACAATATTGGTCTTTGTTTTAGAAGATTTCACACTTAAAATATTTTCTAATGCAAGGTGTGAAACTTTTGAAGCATTCTACTTCATCACTTAGTGCATGCATGCAGGACAAACTGTTTGGATGTTTTGGGTTGCATCAGCCTTATATGAATCCTTACAAGGTTGGAGTACAAAGATGTTCATATACCTTACTGTCTTCAGTTCAAGCCATGAGAGCTTGACCAGGAGTGTCATCTTGTACCATGAAGCTCCAATCACCTTCTTGAGCAACAACTATAAATTGTTGTTAAGTTGTTTTGGCCACAGGGCTTGGTGTAGTAAGCTATTGAGAAGCTTGAAATGATCTTGGATTGGATTTTTGAGCCTTTCATTCCTGCGCAAAGTAACCAAGTTGATTGAATTTGTAACACTTGGTCTGTGATTTGTCAAACCCAAGTTTGCTATTGGTTGGGTTTTGAGGGAATTTCCTTTGAGTTCTCTTGAAGAACTTCTTTGCTCAGTAGGTTAGAAGAGCCATTTGTTGGAAAATATCCATATACTCCACATCATCTGGGCTAAAACACTCAAAATCATCAAAATAGAATGTAAAATCTCCAAGGTGCTTATTTTCTAAAACAAAAGCACAATTATCCTGAAAAGGATTTTGTTGAGCCTGTTAAGGCCTAGGTGTCTCAGGGAATGTGATGTAGGGTCCAGAAGAGGATAATGTGTTGATAAATTATGTTCCTAGTTTATGTTCTTAATGTAAAAGTCTTTCATTTCTTACACATATGTAATGTAAGTATTCAATGAAATATGATATGCTTTTGATGTTTCTTTGTCTTTGAATATTTCATATTATTATTGTATTTGGTATAATTCATATATATGAACATCTTATATAGGATTGAGGTTGTTATACATGGTTCTAAGTCAATAATGATTGAGAAATATGTTCAACCTAGTAAGTTTGTTGATCATGCTAATGTACCATACTTATGTACCATACGTATGTATGAATCATACTTATAGACTAGTCACACGACTGAACCAGGAGACTAGATCAGTCGTATGACTTAGAAATGTTGATACATATGTACCTACTTTAGGAGCTTAATGCAAAATGTCTATCATGTCTTACATATATGTAATTGAATGGGTAAGATTGAAATACAAAGTGTGGTAGATGTTTATAATGTTTAATATTTCATTGTTTATTGTGTGATAACTTACAGTGAACTAAATATAAAGGTTTGTGGTTGTTATACATAATTCTTAGTCAATAATGATTGAGAAACATATTCAAACTTAATTTTGTGAAGTTCTCATATGAATGGTCCATGCTAAACGACCATATGCATGAATACTTCATGCTAATGGACCAGTGGTACGACTGAACCAGGAGACTGGATCAGTCGCACGATTGAGACATATTGCAGGATCTTTGAAGGCTTGTAATTTACAACACAACAACACAATAAGGAGAGTAACTCAAACTCAATCAAACAGTGAACTGGATTAACCACACAAGATGTTACTAAGAACACAAGTAATTATATGAGACAGAACCAAAAGAACACAACACAAGGAAATGGTTTTTCAAGATTGCAGTATATTGCTTTCTCAGGTTCTATTACAAGCGTTACAAAGCATATTAAAGCTACAAGAACAAGAGAATACTTATACTACATCCTACAACCCGGCCATACTATGAAAGCCAAGTTGGATACAATTGACTAGACACACAACGAAATCAATTGTAGAGTCAAAAGGCAGATTGCCTTTTGACTTGTGACTATGACATGCCATAGCTCACATCCTAATATATTACAAAAAGGATAAAGTACATAAAGTAGAAAGATACAGACACAAGACCTCAATGTACAATTTACCTAAAGCATGGACCTTTTCACCAACTCATGTAAGTTGGTGACTTTATCAGAGTGTCAGCGGAAAGGGGTCCAGCTTTAAGGAAAAGTACAT
>BJCM01228695.1:0-17854 GCA_018326385.1 Flaveria bidentis
ATTGAGACAATCTGTAATGATTTATGTAAACAATTCAAGAGAAACACAAACAATTGTAATCGATTCAAGCAATATCAACAAATTCACAGTTCATTGATATAGCTAAGACAATTACAAGAGTAAGAAAGCAGTTACCAATTCTCAACAAACTCTCAACAACTCATTAGCAACTCTCTGAAAAATTGCATCTGAAAAATTGCATGCAACCCCTCTAACTAACTCTCTAGTCTAAGCTATTTATACTAGCAACTAAGGAACTAACAATTTACAAAACTAGTCCCTATACTAGTACAAAATATAAAATATACACAAAAAGACTAAATGTCAATCTTTCAAGGGTTCTAACATTATTTATTTATTTAATGTTATTATTATTATTTAATTAATCTCAATGTATATCTTTTCTTATTTTGTGGATATGCAAGATGACTCGACAACAAACAAAATTCTTACAATTTAAGATCAATTACAACTTACAAAATTTGTATGGTGACTAAGTGCCGCATGTGAGTTTGGAAATCACTCCGTGACTAGTGGTATAAGAGCAGGGAGATTTATTGGGATGGTGACTGAATCGGAGAAGGTTATGGTCACAAGTGTTGTGGGAGGTGACGAGAATTGTTGTCAAGATGGAACGTCTCATGGAAGCAAGAAGAATCATGGGGTATCGAAAGACAAGACCTTGGACAAATGAGTTGCTGAAGTGGAGGCTGCAATTACTAGAATAGGGATGCAAGTTGATAATGCCTTCCAACGATTGGGTGGTCTGGAAACTGATTTTAGTGACTTAAGAGATGACCTGAAGGCTGCAATCGAGGTACTTTGCAGTGAGATACAATCAATGGTAAATGATGGAATCAAAGAGGCTACCCAGGAAGCGATCCCCAAGCTGTGAAAAGACATGGATGAACTTTCCGTGGACATGCATCGCAACCTTCTAGGGCTAGAATCCAAGGTCAATAAATGTAATAAAGCCATGATCACGGTAGGTGGGAGCATTGTTAACTCCATGCCTAGGATTGAAGTCCCAAAACCAACACCCTTTGTTGGAAAACGAGAAGCAAGGGTTATTGACGACTTCCTATGGGAGATGGACTGATACTTAGATGGTATAGGCATTCATGATGATTCTACAAAAATCAAGACTGCCACCCTATACTTGAAAGATACAACAGGCGGGGCTAGCAAAAAGGATACCTATTTAGATACGATAAGACCTGTTTATCAAAAAAATGCACTATGTATTTTTTTACTTTTTAAAAATAATTAAAATTAGGAGTCTTGGATTTATCATTTTTTCTTCTTAATAGCTAAAACATATAACTGTCACACTCAAACCACCAAATCTAAGTTTTAAAGGTGTTGTCTTCATGTTTGATACTTATGCTAATCGCGTCATCTGTGACCTGTTAAACACAATAAAACACGATTTGCCAACCCTGCCTGTGGTGGCGACATAAACATTGTGAAATGGAAAAAGGTACGTGCATCTTAAACACCTGGGCATTAAAGAAATTAAGAAGCAATTTTATCCGGAAAATTCTAACAATGAGGCTAGGAGCCGGTTACGCAAGCTTAAACAAACCGGCTCTATCAAGGTGTAAGGCCCCGTTTCCGGGACGCTTACAGCTGGTCATTCATCGCACATGAAACATATATTTACATTAACTTAAATAAAACTTTGCAGCAGAAATATTAAAAACAACATTTCATTTCATTAATAAATGCTTTTGCAAATTAATACAACATTCGTTACAAAACATCGTTTGTTCACATTACAATGCAAAAACATTATACAATGGAATGCCATCCAAAACAAGCCAAGTAGCCGCCCCGTGCCATCCTCAACAACCTTACCTGCCAACTGGAAACACATAAAAGTCAGCGTTGTTGAGTGAGTTCTAGTTTTAAAATAAAACATACTTTACTTTCGTTTAGAACCGTTCTTTTACTTTCGTACATGATCACACATCATACATACACATAGATAATATCATTAATATCTTCATCATTCGTTCGTTAACTTTCATTCATTCATTGTACGTCATTATCATTCACATTCATAAATAACTTCTTACTTTCATTCATACGTTCATTACTTTCGATGACATGTACAATACCCCGAACATTGTGCACGAAGTTGGTTACTGGGCCTGAGGTCTTCCATAGACTTCGAACATTATGCATGAAGTTGACTCCAGTACCTAGGGCAAGTACATTCACCACTTATCTTTTCTCTTTCATTCCGGATCAATGCCATATGCTATACCCCGAACATTATGCACGAAGCTGGTTACTGGTTCTGAGGTCTTTCATAGACCTCGAACATTATGCACAAAGCTGACTCTAGTACCTAGGGCAAGCGGCAAAGATCCCATACATATGGTCAATCACAAGGATTGGACCCCAGTGTGCATCCTTATGGGGTAGCTAACCCGCACACAGTTGAGCTAACACCCTTCATTGGGTGTGAACCTCCATACATTGCTTGCAAGCCTTTCTTACTTTCATTCATTCATTAATACATGCATTCTTTCATTTCGTTCCTCTTTTTATTATCTTTCAGTTTATGTTACATAATACTTTTCATTCATTCATTAACATTCAATGTAAAGCCACGGGAAAATAATCATACATAATAAGGAACATCAACATAAACATACAAACATCACCATACAAGGCACCATCATACATACATAACAGTCATCATACATACCATCATGCATAAGCATCAATCATACATCATTATACATGCTACATCATACATGCCCATCACATCATCTATGACTCCCAAAAGTCAACTTACATATCCCCCAGGAACCTCCCAAGTCAAAGCCTACATTTCTCTTTTTCCCCAAAAATCAGAAAAATAAACTAAGTCTCTAGGCGCATGGGCACTATGCAGGCGTATGGCAAACACTTAGGCGCATGGGCAACTTTCAGGCTCATGGGCACTATTAGGGCGCATGGGCAACACTTAGTCTATTCTGGGCAATTCTAGGCGCATGGGCACTATGCAGGTGCATGAGTGCCTAGGCGCATGGGAATCCTGGCGTCTGGACACATAGAAAATTTCAGCCTATCTCTAGGCGCATGAGTACTATTCGGGCGCATGAGGTTTTGGGCGCAATGGACACTTACGCAACTATTTTCTGTTGGGCGCATGGGCCACTGTTTAGGGCAGACAATAACACACTTAAACATCATAATTCAGTTCCCAATCATCACCTATCATGTTCTAAGCTTAAATCATACATCCTAAGCCTTAGAAACACAACCATAACATCATCATACACATATATAGCCCAAAATCAAACCCCACCCGCAACATACACACATAAAGCATACGGGTAAAAACCCATTTTTATAAAAACATTCATACATGCATTTCCAGCCCCAAAGCAGTTAAAACAAGTAAAAAGGGGTTCTAGAACTCACCTTAGCAACCTTTGGTTATGACTTCTTCAAAACCCATTTGCAATTGAGTTCAACCGCCTAGAAACCCACCAAAAAACATACCGAACACACATAAACACACATAAGCATACAACAAAGGCTAAGGCCAGTTAAGAAGATTTTAAACACATGAATTCTTACCTTGAATTCGACTTCCTGCACTTGTTCTTCAAAAAACCCGAGAGTTTTCAGCTCTTCTTTCTCTCTCTAAAGCAAAAATCCAAATGATATGTGTGTAGAGAGAGTGATGGGCGGCCATGCCACCTTTATCACCAACTTTAGAAGACTTTTGTCCTTTTGACACTTTTTACCCCTTAACTTGGGTAAAATGGTGTTTCTTTCTTTTTATTCACTTTATTCTTTCTTTAATATCTTTAAAAAAATAACCGGGTGTTACACAAGGACTACATCAAAGAATTTACCACGCTCGTCCTTGAAATTCCAGATATGTCGGATAAAGACTCCCTCTTTTACTTTCTTGATGGCTTACAAGTGTGGGCAAAGACCGAGCTTGCCGACGTGGTGTTCAAGACCTATCTTCGACTATCGCTATAGCCGACAGTTTGAATGATTATAGCCGAGAGAGTCACGATCAAAGGATCAAAGACTGAGCCACAAGAAAGGTGGGAGAGACAAACCAACTCCATCTAAGGAAAACACTACACGGAAACCACTACCACCATGGAAATCCTAGGAAAGAAGCCATTTAACAAAGACTATAAGTGTTTTATTTGTGACAACCCACACCAAGCTCGGGACTGCCCAAAGAGGAGATGCTTGCATAGGATCGATGCAAGAACTTAGCGCAATTAAAGCCAAAATGGAAGTACGGCCAATACCAAACAAAGGATTGCAATTTGTTCAAGACACCATCCAACGAAACCAAGTACGAGCCCTTGTAGACACGGGCGCCTCCCTTAATTTCATCTCAGTTAATGAAGCCGAATGACTAGGTATGCAATATGTAAAAGGGAGTGGGGCCATGAAAACTATGAATGAAAGTGCCAAACTAATACATAGGGAGGCCATGAAAACTATGAATGAAAACTATGTATCGGGGAATGGTCAAGAGTCATTAACTTCTCCATAGTGGAGATGGATGACTTCAAAGTCGTGCTTGGCATGGAGCTCTTCAATAAGGTACGTGTTTTCCCCATGCCATTCGCTAGTTCTATTTGTATCCTCAACGAAGGAAAGATGTGTATGGTGAACACGGAGCGTGGGACAAGGATCGGGCCAAAGATCCTCTCTGCCATACAATTTAAGAAAGGATACATCAAAAGGGAACCATGCTACTTGGCGGTAACAAGAGGCGATGATGGGGAGATAGCCACGGTCATAGTGCCAAAGCCAGTTAGCCACGTACTAGAGGAGTACAAGGATGTCATGTCAGTCGAGTTACCCAAGAAACTCCCTCCACGAACAGAAGTTGACCACAAGATCATTTTGGAACCAGGATCCAAGCCCCCAGCAAAGGACCTGTATCGCATGTCTCAACCAAAATTGGAGGAGTTAAGAAAAAAACTAAAAGAGTTGTTGAATGCTGGATATATTCGTCCCTCTAAAGCCCTATATGGTGCACCAGTGCTATTCCAGAAACAGAAAGATGGGTCACTTCGCATGTGTATCGATTACCGGGCACTAAACAAGATCACGGTGAAAAACAAGTACCTGATCCCGCTAATTGCGGACCTATTTGATCAACTCGGAGGGGCAAAATACTTTTCAAAGTTAAATATGTGATCAGGGTACTATCAAGTGAGAATTGTTGAAGGAGATGAAGCCAAGACAACCTGTGTCACGAGGTATAGCTCATACGAATTCTTGGTAATGTCGTTCAGTCTAATGCTCCAACCACTTTTTATACTCTTATGAACAAACTCTCCCATCCCTTCCTTGATAAATTCATAGTCGTATACTTGGATGACATTATTATATACAGCTACATAATGGGAGAACATGTTGATCATCTGCGGAAGTACTCCAAGTATTATGAGAAAATGAGTTATATGTTAAGTAAGAAAAATGTTCATTCACTCAAGAGGAGGTTGAGTTTTTAGGCCAACGAATCAAGGAGGGGCAACTTATGATGGATAACGCAAAAGTCCGGGCGATCCAAGAATGGGATGCACCGACCAAAGTACCCGAACTAAGATCATTTCTCAGGTTGGTCAATTATTATTGACGCTTCATCAAGGGCTATTCTGCAAAAGCTGCCCCGCTAACCGATCTACTAAAGAAAAATAAAACTTGGGATTGGGATGCACGTGCCAACAGGCCTTTAAGCAATTAAAGGAGGCCGTCATGACAAAACCGGTTTTTACAGTTGCCGGACTTACCAAGCCTTTTGAGCTGCACACCGATGTCTCGGACTTTGCCATTGGAGGCGTATTGATGCAAGAGGGGCACCCTATTGCTTTTGAAAGTCATAAACTTAATGATACGGAGAAGAAGTACACATTACAGGAAAAGGAAATGACAACCATTGTGCACTACTTACGAACATGGAGACATTACCTCCTCGAGACACGGTTCACCATCAAAACTGATAATGTCACAACAAGCTACTTTCAAACCCAAAATAAGCTAACTCCGAAGCAAGCACGGTGGTAGGATTTTCTTGCGGAATTCGACTACGTCCTTTAGTACAAGCCCAACAAGGCTAATCTTGTAGCTGATGCGTTAAGTCGCAAATTCGAGCTAGCTGTTATCACCCGACCAACTTTTAATCTCCAAGATGAAATCAAAGAGGGAATAAGCCAAGACCCTTTTGCCAAGTATCTATCCTTACTGGCTCGAGAAGAGAAAACTAGAAGATTTTGGCTAAAGGGAGATTTGTTGTTCCTATAGGAGACCGCCTTTTCATAGCAAAATGGGGAGGTCTCAAATGTACCATCCTAAAGGAGTGCCACAACTCAAAATGGGCTGGACACCCGGAATAAAGCGAACTCTCGCACTCGTCAAAGAAACGTTTTACTAGCCCTATATGAAAGATGATGTCGAAGCATATGTCTGAACATACTTGGTTTGCCAACAGGACAAACCTGAACAACACCGGCCAGGGGGCTACTCGAACCGTTGCCAACCCCCAAAGGCCCATGGGAGAGCATATCCATGGACTTCATCACATGCTTACCAAAATCAGAAGAGAAAGGGAGCATAATCATGATAGTCGACTGGTTTTCAAGTACAAAGCGTTTATTGCAGCCACGGCCGATGTAACCACAGTGGAAACAACAAGATTATTCTTTAAACACATGGTGAAGTATTGGGTAATACCACAGGTAATAATTAGCGATCATGACCCACATTTTATAGGAAAATTCTGGTCAGAATTATTCAAAATTGTTGGGACTAACTTAAACTACTCAATAAGCTTCCATCCACAAACTGATGGACAAACCGAAAGAGTCAACACGCTCCTCGAACAATACCTTCGGCATTATGTAAGTGCTAACCAAAGGGACTGGGCTAAGCTGCTAGGTATAGCACAGTTCTCTTACAATATGCAACAAAGCGAGGCGACCAGGAAAAGCCCATTTGAGCTCGTAACTGGCCGACAACCACTCACACCGAACGTCCTTGCCGCGTCATATGATGACAGCAGCCATGCACTTATAAAGCCGTAAAAGAATGGCACAAACATGCAGACATGGCTCGGGTATCACTCGATAAAGCGACGAAAAAGATAAAGAAATGGGCCGACAACAATAGAAGACCGTTGACTTTTAAATCGACGACCAAGTCATGGTAAAACTCTTGCCACAATAGTTCAAGTCATTACGGGCAATACATAAAGGACTTATCAGAAAATATGAAGGGCCTTTCACTGTCATCTCCCGAGTCGGCAAAGTTTCATACCGGTTACAACTACCGCCCAAGTTGAAAATCCATCATGTCTTCCATGTGAGTTTTCTCAAACCATATTACCCAGATATGGAAGATCCTAAACAAGGAAAGTCTAAAAGGGCACCAACAGCCATTGTAACATCTTACAATCAGGAGGTTGACGAGATACTCTCAGACCGAATAGTACAGCGTTGGGGAGTACCAAGTTACAAAGAATATCTAATCAAGTGGAAAGGACAACCACGTAGTGAAGCCAGTTGGGAGTCAGAGGACGCACTTTGGCAATTCCAATACCAAATTAAGAGCTACCACGAAGACACGACGAGGACATCGCGAGTTTAGGTGTGGGAGACTGTCACGACCCGCTTACATTCGTGATCAACTCTTCGGGAACACTAGAAATCGCAGCCGCATTTCGCAAGACCCATACACTTAGGAAATCTCTAGAATACTTAGAAATTAATAGTGTATAATATCTAGATATTAAGTAAAGAAATATCTAGATATTAGATAAGTTAGTATCTTAGATATTTTAGACTAGTTAATATCTAAGATATTTTGATTAGTAAATATCTTAGATATTTTTATTAGAAAAATCTAGATTAGAGATTTCTAGACTTAAACAACAAGTATAAATAGGAGGAGATGGATCATTTGAAAGACACCTCACAAAATGACGTACTCAAAGCTCCCTTGTAACCATGTTTCTCAAGTAATACAATCTTTCGTTCAAGCTTTCTTGTGATCTTTAGTATAATCTCTACGAGTCGTTGAATCACTACTAACTTTGTGATCTAGTCAAGATCAAGGCTGACTTAGTATAGTGACCAAGTGCTGCACGTGAATTTGGAAATCACTCAGTGACAATATGCTTATATCAACTCAACCACAAAATATTTGGGTCGGATTAATTTTGATCACTAAAGTTTAATAAAAACACCAAACTAATTTTAATCAAGTTTAATGTTTCAATCAAGCAAAAAAGACTAAAAGGCTATAGACTAATCTCTTGAATGCTCAAACTTGAAGTGTAAAATCATTGAGCAATGCATATTGAAAGGTGCCAACAAACAAGTAATCACAGAATTTTTGTTTCTGTAAAGTGAACATCTAACAATAGTTCAAACCATAACATAAAATGCACGTAGAAAACAATGGTAAAAGGTCCAAACAGAATCTCCACACCACAAAAAACAAGAAAATAAGAGTATAAATTCATGTTTATCACAATCAGAGTAACAATTTGATGAAGCTATAAAATCCTAAAAACTAATAAGATCATCTTTGGATGGTTTATCCTTTTTGGGTTCAGATGGGCTACCACTTTTCTTCCCAAATATCATCTCATCAAGATCATCCATCATTTCATCATTCTGGTTGCTGCCACGTGACCCGGCCGGCTTTCTGATCAATGATTCCTCTTTCCCGGCTTGTGGTGGTTCATCTGGCTCAGCAGCCACAGCAATCATAGCTGGTTCTGGCTCACGGTGCACCTGAGTAGGCTTATTCATTTCTTCATACTTTGATAGAATTTTCTGGAGTTCATCATTCACACTCAAGGCTTCAAACAGCAGGGCTTCATCATCTCCGCTTGTCTCCACTATTCTCTGAACAGTTAGCTGGGACCGGCGACATTGTTGCACCAGCGTTGAGGTCAAGTCATCCTGTAATTTGGATAGATATAACAAGTTAGGTCAAAACTTGGTAAAAAGACCTAATTTCCTAAAAGATTGTGACATTACTGGATACTAGCAGATTCATGAAATAAAAATCTGTTCGGCATACTGGATATCCATGTCAGCATGTGACAGACAAGATCAGCTGACATGGCAACAACCAGTGATATGCCAGCAGTTTACATGCCCTATATTAAATAAATATTCATCAAATATATGTTGATAAAGTAAGTTGCAGCAAAATACTTGATCAACTGTATGGAACCTTCAATAGAGTGGAAGGATGACGGTATAGCATAATAAAACAGACAGAAGTAGAAGAGCAAATATACTTATGATTAAGGGGTGGTGGGTCTGGCAGGTTCGGTATCGGGTCAAAACGAGGGGTTTATGTGGATCATTCTTTGTACCGATCAACACAAGTGAGGTTGAGTTGACTTACAAACACTATTTTGCCCATTTTTCTATATATAAATACTGCACTAATTGTGACAATCTTAATTACAATCATAATCAAAGATATTTCCATAAAGTGAATGCATTGAAAAATCAGCCGACTTTCAACCTTATTGACCCATTCTACGCATTTGACATGTTCCCTACGTAGCTAAAAAGGTAAAAAAGTTGTTTGACCTGTTCGAGATAAACACAACCTAAACCAGCACGTTAATAAGTAAGCGAGCAGCAGGCTCTTCTTATGATGAATCTTTGAATACAAAAACCATACCTGTAAAGCATCCTGCTGAGGTGAAGATGACAAAACAGTCGATAAAAGCTCAAGACTGTTTCTTGCCACATCAAAGGCTTCTTTTGTTTGTTCTGGTGACATGCTTTGAACTGGAATTGGAGCCACTTGATGAACATTCTCTGGAGGAACAGGATACACTTCTGAAGGTGGAATTGAACGAGGAGGGGTGAATATAGGAGCCAAACTCTCAGAATCACGACCCGGGAATCGTATTCCTCTTGATTTTAAACTCTGTAATACATGATTATTAAAAACCCCATCATAAAGCAAATAATCATGACATTAGCATTTCCTAAAACAACTGTTTCTAATGTTTTTAAGTTTTCTGAAATAAATAACAAAATATAGTGTATCTCTTTTAACAATTGCATTGGTAAGAAGATATATCCAAGCTGTTCTAAATGAACCTAATATCAATTTTTTGTTATCTTATGGTATGTTCTTATTATAATAAATTATCAGCGTCGTAAAAATCTCTAGGCGCTAGTCAGGCGGTGAAGTACCAACTAGCGATTAATCGGGATTAATCGGATTGGAATTTTTATATATAGTTTTCAAATTTTATATTTATACACACACATATTTTTGTGTGTAATTTTTAATAGAAATGTTTAGTTTTATATATATGCAAACATATTTTGCCAAAAATCTTCAAGTATTCGCCGGAATCTCACCGCAATATCCAATTTTTGGCTGATTGGGACCGCCTAGGGCTGACTTTGACCACCGTTGACCGCCTAGCTATTAATTGGCTAATTAGCTAAGAAATCCTAGGTGGTCGGCCATCTAGCGACTAGCCGTCAATTATAGGCCATGTAGCGACTAGCCGCCAATTAAAGGCCATGTAGCGACTAGCCGCCGATTAATCGAAGGCCTAGGCCGATTTTTACAACACTGCGAATTATATAGTATTTTATAATACACATTTTTTGTAATATTTTCAACTTCCATAATCAACTGATCACAAAACAAATATAACTATATAAATAATACAATATTGCTCAACTTTGTGATATAACTTTCCATTTATTAAGTTACCGTTTCTAGAATGCAAGCAAGCTAGCGACTCTCCTAGTAGCGAAGAAAAGGGGCATACGGGAAGCGACCAGTTGCTTCAGGCGAAGCTTCTAGAAGGCCGATCTATAGTTTTGTAATTGTTTGTGTATTTATTTAACATATATAATTGGAATAGTACAAACTAGAAATTTAGTATTTACCAGTTGAATCCATATATCTATTAAATTAACCGGTTAATTTGATTTCAATTTATAGTTATTAGGTGTTGTTTCATACTTTCATCATTAACTGTCATTTGTTTTCTTACAGTTTGTGTGTAACAAACAGGTTAAACAAAACTATATAGAAAGTTTGAAACAGAAGTCCTAACAATACCTTGTATGTCTCTTCATAAACAGGCAAATATCGCAGCTCCTCAGTGGACTCACCCCAAGCTTCAATCAAAATCAGAGCTTTATTACGGTTGTTAACAACGGTTTGGGGATCATCAATAATTTTAACCATCTCATCAAGCACTCTCTCCGCAGCAACTTCAGAAAACGCCTTCTCACAGTTCTTGACCACAGTTTCAAGCAACACAAGAGTCAAGTACTGAACCCTAGCATTCTTCAGCATGATCCTTTTCTTTATGGCGCGAATCATGTCAATGCTACTGATCCTTTCATGGTTAATCATATCACACAGTTCAAGATTCGTAGCCCAATCAGGCTCGTCTAGGGTTTCTGCAGTCGCTTCCTCCACAAGATTATCAGCTTGATTGGGACCTTGAAAGAACTCTTTCATCTTGAAACTCATCGAGCTCACGCCTGCAGAAATCTTCTGGCCCACCTCAGATCCACCAATCTTGAGGCGCTCACCAAGAGCATTCACTTTGTCCATTAGATTATCACTCATGTTTCCGTAACTCAGTAATCTTCTTCACACTGAATTTAATCAGATCTTCAAAACACTCAAAACCCTAGTTTTCAACTGTCAGAACAAACCCAATTTAAGAATACAGTAAGTCAGTAACCGCTTAAACATCACAACTTAATAATCAAGTAAACATTGGATTAATCAGATCTTCAAAACACTCAAAGCCCTAGTTTTCAACTGTCAAAATAAACAAAGTTTGAGAATACATCATCAATTTAAACATCATAACTTACTAATCAAGAAAACACTAGTTAAATTAGATCTTCAAAACACTCAAAACCCTAGTTTTCAACTGTCAAAACAAACACAATTTGAGAACGCAGTAACCAATCAAACATCACAAGTTCATAACTTACTAATCAAGTACCTCCAAACTAAAACTATAAAACTTTCAATCCCCTACAAACCCAATTACCAACAATAAGTTTAATCCTCTTCTGCAAGTTTAAAGCGAAGGAAAGCACATTACTTTTTGCAAGAATTCGATTACATATATCACCAACAAAGCATCGGATTACACCGATGAACAAACTATGATCAGGTGATAAGAGATAGGGATCGTGGGCGCAAATTAAAACCCCAATTTGAGCGATTAGACATAACAACGAATGATCGCACAAGATATTGTAAACAATCTCTAGAAAAAACAATTAAAACATGATAAATTAAGAAAAAAATAGTACCTTTTGAGTTAAAATTGAGGGAATATTGAATGATCAAGTTGTTGATGCGTATAAAGGGCGTTAGGGACTTGGTCGCACCGAAGACTTGATGGTGGGTCTGGAAACTTGAAGTTGCAGCAATGTCGTGTTATATAGTGTAAAGGCCTTGACTTTTCTATTTACAAGAATAGCCCCCGTAACTAAATTATATGATTTTACGTGGTTAATGGTTAGTAGTTAGTAATTATTCGCAAATATCAATGATTGGACTTTCGACCTACAAGAGAGTCAAGGCCTACTACCTCCTCTTTGGACCTAAATTATATGAATACCTTTCATCTCTAACATTATTTTGTATGTCGGGTCTGACCCGTTCACTACACGTGTCAACCCACGTCAACCACAATATTATTATTCAAGAAATAAATGTCATGCAAGTTAATACACCCAACCGTTCCATGCACCTGCAATTCTACCACTTTCTTGCAAGTTTAAAATTTAGTTTCTTTTTATGCTTTGTTAGTTGTACATTAAGATACTTTATTAGTGCTTTAATTCCATGTCTCCGTAAGAATAGGATAGCATGTAGTTGTGTTGGTTTACTTTCTTTTATATATGTATTTGGACTTTGGCAGAAGGTAGTGAGTTTGATAATGAAAAGATGTATTGATTTTTCGTTAAATTGATTTTGTCTTTGCTAACTCAATTTGCGGAATAATAAGTGGTGTTCTTAGACACGACTTCTTAACTGAAGTGGTGTATCTGTATCTTTAGTTAGATGTCGCAACCCTATCGTTTGTATCAGTGATGAATCTGTATCCGAAACGAGCATTAGATCTATCTGTTCTTTTGATCGTGGTGTTTGAACAGGTGTTGTTCGGGTGCACTCCTATTATTTGGTATCAGAGCTAATCTGTTTCAACTCGTTCCTTTCCTACAAATACAAAGCATTCAAGTCTACAACAAATTTTCAACCATATATTTTGAAACTCGATATGATGATGATGATGGATTTGTTCATGATGAAAATGAATGTTTATTTGTGAAGCGGGTTCTTTACGGGATTGTCGATCAGAAAATGCATCTACGGTTAAGAATTCAAGTTCAGGAAAAGGTCCATCAAAAGCTATAGAAGACTATGATGATGAAGAAGTGCATTTAGACACGATTGCTTAACTGGTGTTGTCAAGTTCAGGAAAAGGTCCACCAAACTACGGTTAGATTGGTATTTGTCTATGCTAGTTCAACGTTGGCAAGTTGAATGGTGTTTTTAGACACGATTGCTTAACCGGAGTGGTGTATTTGTATCTTTGGTTGAAATTGCAGCCCAATCGTTTGTTTCGGTGGTGAATTTGTACATTTACGTTATGTACACAATTGCAAGTGGAATGTTATGTTTTTTAATGTGATGGTGGACCTATGCGAACTTGGAAATCTTTTCACGTTATGTACATTTACGGTCTTCATGCAACCAAAATTTGCATTCAAGTTATGCAGCACACATTGTGGATTTCATTCAAGTTATGGTCTCATTCCAAATTAGACAAACGAATTCTTACCGGAAGTACCTCCTGAACCATCCTCGATACAGAATGTGCAATTTGTGGTTGTTGATAGTATTATATCACGTTTGATGACAAACTTTTTTCGAAGACCAAGAGGATGTTGTATGTCAGTGACCCGTTCACTACACGTGCCATCCCATATTAACCACAATATTATTATTCAAGAAATAAATCTCATGCAAGTTAACTCACCCCACGTTCCATGCACCTGCAATTTCTACCACTTTCTCGCAAGTTTAAAATTTAGTTTCTTTTTATGCTTTGGTAGTTGTACATTAAGATGCTTTATTAGTACTTTAATTCCATGTCTCCGTAAGAATAGGATAGCATGTAGTTGTTGGTTTACTTTTTTTTTTTTGTATATAAGTATTTAGACTTTGGCAGAAGACAATGAGTTTGATAATGAAAAGTTGTATTGATTTTTCTCAAGTTTTGAGTTAAATTGATTTTGTATTTGCTAGCTCAATTGTGGTATATTCGGTGGTGTTATTAGACACGATTTTTTAACCAGAGTGTGTATTTGTATCTTTGGTTAGATATCGCAGTCCTATCGTTTGTTTCGGTTGTAAGTCTGTATACGAAATGAGCCTTAGATCTATCCGTTCTTTTGATTGTGGTGCGTGAACCGGTGTTGTTCGAGCGTACTACTATCACATTATCTTTTACTCAGGATGATTGATTTTTATCATATTTAGTCTCTAACTTTTGTAATGTTGTATGTTTGTTCAGTGGTTTGTTTTTTATTATGTTCTAATTATAGGAAGAATTTCATATATACTAGTATAAACTTTTGATATCATATATACTTCTATATATATATATATATGTGTGCGCGCGCGCGCGCGCGCTCTATTGGGTGAAACCCGCTTGGTAGGCGAGGGTATAAATATTTTTAGGAATTTGTATCTTTAGCTAACTCTCTTTTATTGTGCTAACTAATGATTTAAATCGGTCGGTTCAACTGGGTTTAACCGAGAACCACCGATACCGCCATTTCAAAAACCATTAAGACATTTTTACCAATTTGACTTTATGTTTAATGACATACAAGAAGGCTTGCACGTGAAACACAACTAATTTTTACTTTGAGAAATAAACTCTTTATATAGGAGTTGGATACTATTTTGGTTTCTCTGCACAACTTGTACATGATAGAAACATTGACTATAATAATTACGGACAAAATTGTAATTATGCATCAACACTTGTATGAAATGCAACCACGTGTTTCTTAAGTGTCTTAAACTTTTAAGCAATAATGTGTGAGATCGCACGATGCGGCGGGGTATAAAAGTTTGTAAAACTTTGTATCTTTGACTAACCATCCCTTGTTGTGCTAACATGTGATTTAAAACCAAACTAGATCAAGCCAACCAGTTTAACCAGCAACTGCCATGTTAACAGGGACTTAAGGAGAATTGAGTTCAAACCCAACTATATAAACCAAAGATGGATCGGAAGAAAATCAAAAAAGAAAAAATAACACTTTAAAATATTAACTAGAATTGATCTTTTCATAGCCTTGCACAAGAAATGATGCACAAATCATGAGTTTGTTTCCCTCAAGTCCATGTATTCTCTTTTACATGTGTTGAACTCTCATTTTATTTTTTTATTTTATTAATTTAGGATAGCAAACATATCTATATTAGTATAGGAATAGGCAAAAATTGTAAATAACAAGTTGTTTATGCATAATCACATATACCAAATGCAACAACATTGTTCTTAAGTGTCTTATAATGGATTATTACAATGTTGTCCAATGCCTTGTATTATATAGTAGTATATAAATATAGATAGATTAAGATAGGTTTAAATGTAATAGTCATACTCTAAATTAATTAGGTAATGGTAGAGTACAAGTATTTAAAGCTTAAAGATGTATAATGGGAATAAATCTTATTACATTACACATTAAAGCTTGCAACTATTCATATGTTATTTTAAAATTGATGTAAAATTATAAATTTATCCATAGACTCTTTATTATATAGTAGCATAGATACTGTTAGAAATTTTGTTACTATCATATATATCTATACTAATATTAAAATATAAAATATAATCTTTTATTTAATTATTAAAAATCAAAATATAATTAATACATAAAAATTGTATTACTTCTTTTTGTGTTATTTTTAATTATCATTATTATTTATACTAATTTTTTATTCATATAATAATTTTAATTTTTAGTGCAAACTATTGTTTGTTAAATTTTGAAAAATAATAGCACACATTAATGACATAATTAAAAAGTATAATGAACATATTTGCTATAAAATACTTTCTTTTATATTAAATCTTGTGTTTTATCTTCAAATTTTATTATATCATAATTTTTTACAACTTAAACTTAATTGGAGAAATTTAATAATTTTGAGATGTAAAACTTCATACACCTATTAAGTATAATTTATAATAATTAATTAATGAAGAACTTAAAAATAAACATTGATTCCAACCCCACCTTATAAATAGGTAATTTTTTGAGGAAAAATAAGAAAAATTGCTAAATATAAATTTTAAAGTTTAAAAAAAATTTGAACGGATATATTCTAATTTTTTTTAACAAAATATATTAATATGAGGAAATATGATATTTTAGTTATAAAGAAGAATACGTATGATATTTTAAATTTAGTTTGGATACATATGATATATGTAAAGTTTTATAAGGGTATATGTGATATTTTTTAGAAAGTTTTTAGGGGCATATATGGTATTTTTAATTTGATTTTGGCATATATGATGTTTGAAAATTTTAGTGAGGGCACATATGATATTAAAATTTTAGGTGCATATATTATTTTAAAATTTTTGTGTGGGTATATATTATATTTTTAAAGTTTATAGGGGTGTATATGAAATTCTTTCTTATTTATAAGCACTAAACATTTACAAGAATACAATTTGTAAAAGTAAAAAAGCAAAGTCATTACACAAATACTAGAAGCAACTAGAGAAAAAATGAATAAATAAACGTTTTGGATGTAACTAAGAAAGAATAAAAGGTGATTCTTCTTGCATATCATTTGGTTGAAAAAGATGGAGTAGTTAGGTTATGGGTGACAATAAGGTATAAAAATCAATCAATGGACTTGCATATAGACTTGCATATAGTCAAAAGCTCTTTACTTAAAATCCTTCTTGCACCTTTGACCTTGATTAACATAAAGATCATCTAACAACGGTTGAAACACCTTATAAATAAAATAAAGAACTTCATGTATGTAAAAACCAACTCCTAGGTGCTATTTTGACTTAATCTCTCATTATTGCTTTCATCTTTCTTCCATGCAAATTGTTCACCGGCTTAATTGCCTTAGATAATTCTATTATGACTAGCCATAGTCTAGAAATTACTAAACGATCTTAGAAAAACACAAAATAACTAAACTACCCTAACAACTATACATCAAAATACTAGTCAAAACACGAAATGATAATCAACATTTGAAATGTTCACCCACAGTACTTAATGCGGATGTGTGGTCTTCATCAACATTTCTTCTGTTGTGTTCCACATTAAGTATGTCATCCGCATTGACTAATGCGGATGAACAAATATTTAGCCGCATTTGGTTCCGCATACCCGCGTTAGTAAATGCCAAAGAACAAATGTTTGGCTGCATTTGTTCTTGCTCATTTGCATTGACTAATGCGGACAACCGACAGTTGTCTTTTTCTCCTATTATCTTCACCCGCATTACATCTTGGACTTGTGACTTTTTCCAATGAAAAAAACCTCTCGAATTGGTATGTATGATCCTTTCAAGGTCTAACATCAAGAATCATGGATAAAATAAATCATATATGCGTACACACACACTTACATCATGTGTGTGTATATATATCATACACCCTTAAAGTTCTATAAAACTAGAATTACCTACAACCACACTACACAAGAAATTACATTACACAATAAATTACAAAATATATATAAATAAAAGAAAATTC
>BJCM01228697.1:0-19613 GCA_018326385.1 Flaveria bidentis
TAAAACATGAACACACAAATTACAAGACTCAAATAAAAGATTTAATATCCAATTTGTCTGAGGCTCAAGCCCAGCTTGTCACTACTGAGGCTCAAGCCCAGCTTGTCACTACTGAGGCTCAAGCCCAGCTTGTCACTACTGAGGCTCAAGCCAGAAAGTATGCTATTTCTGAGCAGAACTTCCAAGATATTATTACATCATCGTCCCACTCCAAAATTTGTTATCAAAACAAAAGAGGATTGGGGACCAATAAAATTGCTCCACCACATTCTTATGAGTCCATAAGACAACCAAGGTGTGGTACTGAAAAGCAGGAGGTCCCATCTGCTGACCCATCTTCACTTGAGTTGAAGAATGATGCAATAATAGAGCACGGTACAAGGAAGGAACAGGTAAATCTACCCACCTCTCCCAGTGCTAATCAAATCCTAACCACCAAAGCTAGAAGAAGCAGAGCTAAAGCAGCAAAAAGAACTGCCAAGAAAGTGGCTGAGTCTAAGCTGATGATTGATCCTAAACAAAAGGATGTATTTATCTCAGCTAGATTCCAGGTGGAAGGTAACTCTGATTCAGGAAAGGGGTGTAGTACCAACACTTCTGTCCTACCAAAGGATCAGAAGTTAAAGGAAAAGGTTACTGATGAAGATAAAAAGCACAAGAAACAACCATCCTCAAGTTCCTAAAACACTAACATTGCATTCATAATGTGTGGTCTACAAAACCACATGGCTAAAGATTGTTACTACAATACTGCTAGCACAAATTATGCAAATAATGTTAGGAAAGAAGGATTCATGGAAGGTTTCTTATTTGGACCTTATCAAATGGTCTAGGTGATGAAAAAGGGAAAGCTAATTTCCGAAGCAAGGTTGCCTTTGGAAGAATATTCTTCTTCCGAAGGGAAATAGCCTCGGAAGCTAAAACTGTTAAAAATGAAAAGAACAAAAGAACTCCATTGAAACTACCCCAAAAGAAGACTGCTTCAGAAGAAAAGGTGGTGAAGGTTTCTTCTGAAAAGAAAGAAGCTTCGGAAGAATGCCATGCTGCAAAAGTTTCAAAAGGCCCATCCTCTTTGATCAACCAAAGGATGGATTGGAAGATCAAGAAGGATGCTACAGCCCAAACCTCTTCTTCAAAGACATCCATTGAACCCCCATGTTTAACTTTTGGTTAAATTATGTCACTATCATTGGAAGAACCCAAGACCAACAAGGCTCATATTTCCAATCAAAACTAATCATCTCATCTTATGTGCAGGGACATCCATATGACAAGAATAACAATATTTGGATTGTGGATAGTGGATGCTCCAGGCACATGACAGGGAACGAATCTTTTCCTTAACAATTTCAACATTATGATGGAGGTCTTGTCTAGTTTGGAGGTGAGGCCGGTGGATATATTTCTGGCAGAGGAAGTATATCCAACAGAATATTAGAAGTAGACAAAGTTCACTTTGTCAAACAGCTTGAACATAATCTGTTAAGTGTTTCTCAGTTTTGTGATCAAAAGCATCACATACTTTTCACAGAATATGAGTGCATTATTCTCAAACCAGGGATGACAATTCCTCCGGAATTGGTGCTTCTTAGATCTCCCAGGAAAGGGGATATGTACAAGCTAGATATGAACAATGCTTTCCCAATGGGTGAAGTATCATGCTTTCTTTCCAAAGATGATAGTGATAAGTCAACACTTTGGCATAAACGTATGTGTCATGTAATTTTTAAGACAATGAATAAATTGGCTGAAAATAACTTGGTACATGGTTTGCCAAAAAGGAATTTTTCTGCAAAGATTGTGTTGCATGCTTGAAAGGAAAGCAGCACAGGACATCTCACAAAGCCAAAAGTGTTAACTCCATTACCACTCCATTACACTTATTGCACATGGATCTATAAGGTCCCACAAGTATAATGAGTATTGGAAGGAAATCATACTACCTTGTGATTGTTGATGATTTTACAAGATTTACATGGGTATTCTTTTTAAGATCTAAAGATGAAACTGCTGAAACATTAAAATCTTTTATTCTTAAAATAGAAAATCAAACTGATCATAAGGTTAAGATAATTAGAAGTGATCAAGGGACTGAGTTTAAGAACTTTGTTCTTGACTTATTCTGTAACTCAAAAGGGATTGCTAGACAATATAGTGCTCCTAGAACTCCTTAACAAAATGGTGTTGCTGAGAGGAGGAACAAGACACTTATTGAGGCTGCTCGAACTATGTTAGTTGATTCCAAACTACCTTTAACATTCTGGGTAGAGGCAATTAGCACTGCATGCTATATGTAGAATAGAATTCTTGTAGTTAAGCCACATGGAAAAACCCCTTATGAGCTATTGAACAAGAGGCCACTGTTCATTGGCTTTCTAAAGTCCTTTGGCAGCAGGTGTACCATACTTAACACAAAGGACAATTTGACAAAATTTGCTGAAAGTCGGATGATGCTATCTTTGTTGGATACTCCTCTAGCTCTAAAGCTTATAGAGTATACAATATCAAAAATCAACAATTTAAGGAATCATCCAACATAGTTGTTAATGAGCACACTCCTTGTGTTAGGGGAAATGGACCTGATCATATTTTTAATTTAGAATTATTTCCAAACTATTCTATCATCATATGAGAATTTTTCAGCTGGAACAGGTACTCATGGAAATACAGAAGATACTCAATTA
The DNA here is from genome assembly GCA_018326385.1 of Flaveria bidentis. NCBI lineage: Eukaryota > Viridiplantae > Streptophyta > Magnoliopsida > Asterales > Asteraceae > Flaveria > Flaveria bidentis. The sequence goes on from BJCM01228697.1 coordinate 2,685, forward strand.
TTTGAGTTACCCAGACTTATTCCAAGTTCTCCAAGAGCTACAACAAATGAAGCTTCCACTATTGGCAGATATGACAGTATAACCATCTCAAGGAATAGTGGAGCTTCAACCAGTGAATCACCTATTGTTCCTCGAAGTTCATTAGGTGACCCTACACAACACCAAGCTGATGGAAGTATCATTTTGAAGGAACATGCAACTGATAATGCTACTTCATAGCCAACAATTGATGATGTTTCTCATTCATTCATTCAGTCCTCATTGAATGAGTTTGAAACAGCAGCTGGACAAAGTGTTCAAGCTCCTGAGCAAAATATGTCCAATCTGGATCTATTTTTGCAACTGGAAGTGATTCCTCGTCTACGGATTCATAACACTCGTCTAGCTGAGAACATCATAGGGGATGCCTCTAAAGGTGTGAGAACAAGAGGACAGACTCATAATAAGAATGTCTGCCTGTACTCATGCTTCCTGTCTCAGATGGAACCTAAGAAGGTGGAAGATGCCTTAAAAGATAGTAGCTGGGTTGAATCGATGCAAGAGTAGTTGCTTCAATTCAAAAGACAAAAGGTTTGGAACCTATGTCCGCTACCATCTGGTCAAGTACCTATAGGCACCAAATGGGTTTCAGAAACAAAAGAGATGACAGAGGCTTGATTATCAAGAACAAGGCAAGACTGGTGGTTCAAGGATACACCCAAGAGGAAGGAATCGATTATACTGATGTCTTTGCACCTGTTGCAAGACTTAAGGCAGTTAGGATCTTCCTTTCTTATGCTGCATCCAAGAATTTCACTATCTACCAACTTGATGTCAAGTGTGCCTTACTATATAGAGATATAGATAGGGAAGTCTACATGTGTCAGCCTCCATGATTTGAAGACCCACAACACCCCAACTATGTGTGCAAATTGGATAAAGCTCTATATGGGCTGCACCAAGCACCTAGGCTGTGGTATGAGACTTTGTCTCATATTCTTCTGAAGAATGGTTACACTAGAGGTACCATTGATAAGACTCTCTTTATAAGGAAGTATGGAAAGGATATTTTGCTTGTTCAACTCTATGTTGATCACATCATATTTGGTTCTTCAAATGACCAAATGTGTAAAGACTTTGAAAGCATTATGAAGAAGAAGTTTGAGATGAGTTCCATGGGAAAAATAGACTTTTTCCTTGGAATTCAGGTGAAGAAAATGAAGAAAGGGTTCTTCATAAATCAATCCAAGTATGTCAATGACATCTTGGAAAGAATTGAAATGAAAGATTGTAAGCCAACCAAGACACCCATACCCAGAAACCATAATCTATGTCCTGATTCTAAGGGGGAGGATACTGATCAACATCAATAAAGGACAATTATTGGTTCTTTGATGTATCTCACAGCTAGTAGACCTGATATCATGTTTGCAACTTGCATTTGTGCAAGATATCAGGCTGCTCCAAAGGTGTCTCACCTAGCTGTTGCCAAGAGAATCCTTAGATACCTCAAAGGAGCACCTAAACTAGGTCTCTAGTATCCTAGGAACAATGATTTTAATCTTTATGGATAATATGACAGTGACTATGGTGGTTGCAACATTGAGAAGAAATCAACATCAGGAGGATGTCAATTTCTTGGTGGAAGGATCATCTCATGGCAATGTAAGAAACAATCATATGTCTCTACATCAACTGCTGAAGCTGAATACATTGCTACTGCAAATTGCTATGCTCAACTGCTATGGATTCAGAATCAGATGTTAGACTATGGATTTAACTTTACGAGCACTCCTATCCATATTGACAACAACAGTGCTATCTCTATTACTGAAAATCCTATGAAGCACTCCAAGACAAAGCATATTGATATCAGGTATCATTTCATTAGAGATATTCATAAGAAAAATCTAATCAAGCTAATCAAAGTTGATTCAAATGAACAAAATGTTGATCTGTTCACCAAAGCTTTTGATGAGCAGAGATTTAAGTATCTCATTACAGTTATTGGGATGATAAACATTGATTAGCTCACCTCTTTTGAAAACTTTTTGAATATGTAATGTCTTATGTCAATACAATCTAATCCCTGTTACAAAAAGTCTCTCTCTGAAATTTTCTCTAAGTATAAATTCTTCCGAAGAGGAATTAACCCTCGAAAGATATTTTGCACATCTTCCGAAGCAAAATTCCTCCAAGGATAATTTTCTTCTTGGAAAGTTTTTGGTCTCGGAAGAAGCGATTGATTACATATCAGATCTACTTCCGAAGCTTATAAAACTTTCCATTCAGAAAGCAATCTTTACTCTCGAAAGCAAAGATTTGCCTTCAGAAGTAGGAATTGCCTTCGGAAGACAAATTACCTTCGGAAATGATTTATATTCGGAAGAGAGATTTTACTGTGTAATGGAAATCTCTTGGGCTCCACAATGTAAAAAGTAAAAATTTTATTAATGATGTCGGATTATTTAACTGAATTAATCCTTACCATCACTGTCACTTCATCCACTAAAACATCACATCACCTTATCCTAACCCCATTACCGCCATTTCACCATCTTTTAAATAATCCCGACTATTCACTTTCATCTTCTTACCATAATTTTTACTGCCCTAAAAGTTTCCTTCATTCCTAATTCACTTAAACTCAAACTCATTCACCTTCACCTTCCACAAATGACACTTAACCCTCAACACAATCAGGTCGCACTTCTTGATTCCTCAAGAGATGCTGACTTCTCTGAAATCATCTCCTTTCTCACCCAATCATCCTATTATTCAAATGGCTGAATTTTAGGATAACGGTCAGATTGAAACCCTAAATGGGGTTTGTGTAATACGATCCAGCATTTCTGGCCAAGATTTGGTCATTACTTAACAATTCATCAGGGATCATCTCGAGCTTCATGATGAGGGTGCACCCATAGAGTTCCCCAAATCAAATTTAGACAACACTTACATTCGAATGGGATATGGTGGAGACATCAGCAGGTCAACTGTCTATAAATTCAACTTTTCTTACAACTGGAAGTTCCTGCTGCATGTTGTTCTTCACTGTCTATCAAATAAATCTGGGGGATGGGATCAAATTCCATACGAACTAGGATGCCTAGTTCATGGAATGGTGAGAGGCCTCAGATTCAACTACTCAAGATTTATGCTAACCAATCTTATGGGAAATCTCCAGCGGGACATATTCTTTATGTATCCCAGATTTCTCCAGCACATTATCAACTATGAGTTGGACCAGAGTCGGCTTGTCTGTGCAGCTGCTCTGACTGTCCTTCAAATGAGGCCAACCATCTTCAAAACTTTAAAAAAGGTGTCCAGCAACTTCACTGGAAGGTACACTTCTCTGCTTCCAGGTATGATTGAGCAAATAGCTCCTGGTGACATCCCTGTTAACCCCAGAGGTGATGAACCCACATCAGCAACTGCCCCCACATTGCCTACTATACCTTCTCACCCCATTACCATCACTTACCAAAGACGCCCCAAACGAACCCTTGTTCAATCTACTCTGATTGAACAAGCTCTTCCTGTTCAATCCAAAAGGACTAGAGTGGAACATTAGGCTCCCACTCAGTTTGAGGTCTCACCATCCTTCACCATTGAACTCAATATGGGTCTTGAGTCTTCTCAGTCTCAAACCCATGAGCCCAAAACCCAAGATGAAAGCCCTCAGAGTGAGTATCTATACTCCTCTGAGCTGCTAACAAGGGACAACCCACCATAGGCTCAATGCCTATAGACATTGATCAAGGTCCCGGGTCAGTAGGTTTAACCTCTTTATCTTTCACTGACCTTCTTTTCAAAACTGATGAAGAGATTAGGTCTCTTCATGGCAATGAAGTTGATCTACAACACCCTCTCAACGATCAACAAAGCCTAGAGAGACCTCTTATCTCTAGCCCCCATCAACAAACCTTTACTGAGGTGAGTCCTACTGATGTGGAGGGGACTCATGCAGATTCAGCTGCCACTACAAAAGGTGCCTCATTGGACCTTATGGATAGTGGTAACATTTCTAAGACTGAATCTATGGAAACCATGCCTTTTGATGACTCTGAAAGAGACATCATTAAGCAAGGGAAACCAGGGTGCCAAGAAACCACATCTGGTGGTGAGGCTGAACATACTAGGTATGTTACCTTATCTCCCCTTGATTCTTCAAAAGAAGATGAGGGAAGACTGCAACTCATCATACAAGACCTAATTTCTAAAGTCTTAAACCCTGAGTCCAAGTTTAGGACTTTAGAGGATAGGTCCACCACTCAGCAACTTGAGATTGATAATCTCAAGGCTTAACTAGCTGAGAAACAGATTGAGAGATATGTTAGGCATGTACCCATTCAGGTCTCCTTGACCTCTTCCTCTAGCTTATCTAGCTCTCAAGATGATACTACCAAAAAGGGGAGAGTGTTCAGAGACAAACACCTGAGGAACTACTGAGCCAAACTTCAACTTCCAAATTCTAGGCTCCTACTGCAACTACCTTTTGTGAGCCATCCCAAGTTGTGCTGCAAATTGATCCAAGGATGCTCAGAGATCTCTATAGACTCTTCTCCAAGTTTTTGTTGAGATCCCTTCTAGATCAGCCAAGCCCTGATGCAGCTATGATGTACTTTGGAGCTAAAGAGCTTCAGAGGATCAGTGCACCTTCTACCACTGTGGAATAAGTTGGTCAACCTAAGATCCAAATGGAACATGAGATTCAATTCGAAGGGAAAATGAGGACTGATGGCCTAGCAACTGAAACAGTTGTGACAGAAACTACACTCCCTCAAACTTCCGAATCTAAAGTCAAAGCCTCAGAAGAACAAGCTGAGTCTTCCGAAGCTGAAATGGAAGCTGCGGAAATATTGTTCTCACTATCTGAGGATCTAATCATCACAGATGCAATTCTAGAGCTAGCATCTGAGGTGAATAGTGAGAACTTTCTTGATCAACCTCTAGCTCATACACCCTCTCTGCCTCTCTCACAATTTGAATCCTCTCTTCAAGAACCACCAAAGTCAAGCACTTCAAAAGATGATAAAGAAAAGAAGACTGCAGAAGAGCTTCAGGAAGATGAGAAGATTGAAAAGCTTAAAAGAAAAGGGAAACTTCTATCTGGGAAGCTATTAGCTGGCAGTTCCAAAGCAGCTGCAGCCAAATAGGAGGTAGTCAACAACAAGAAGAGAGTAGAGATCATTGACCAGTTCATCAAGCTTGGAGCTGCCAATGAAGACATACTCCTGCTACCATTAGAGGAGTTGGTGGAACTAGAAAAGGAAACCAGGCTGCAGAATGAACAACAGAAGGAAGCAGCACGGTTGGCCTTAGAGGAAGAGAAAGAAAGAGAACAGAAGGAAGCTGACATCCAGCTCAGGAAGGAAAGGATAGCTTTCCTAACCTCCAGAGTTTTCTCTCTTCAAGAGATATCTCCACATAATGATGATACGATCCTTTGGCTCTTCAACAAAGAGCAGGATCAACTGGAGAAAGAGAGAAAGAAAGCTGAAAGAGATAAGTTGAGGGAGAAGAAGAAGCAAGGGTCACCGCGACCAAGAAGTTAGGTGAGAAAGCCTGGATGAAAGACTATCTCAGGGCTCACGGCTTCTCTGGCAGGCAGGTGGGACCCATGTCTGAAAAGACACTCCAATGAATTATCATTGAAATCAAGGCTGACATTCATTTGGGCAAAAGGAAAGAGATGTATAGAAGGGTACAGGAGATGACCTTCAAGCCAACCACTTATCCCCAACCTGAACCAACACCCTCTTCATTCATCATCAAAACTGAACCCTTCACACCTGAACCTACACCACTATCCATACCCATTTCCTCACCTCAACCACCTAAACTACCCATCCTTCAACCCAAAACACTCTCCAGAACCACTGCACCACAATCTTCCCAACCATCCCCTCAACCTTCCAAACATCTCTCCCTAGAAGAATTCAAGGCAATCAAGACAAAGCTCTCAAACTGCATAACTCTGAGCGAAATCTCTTGTGAAGAAGACTCTGTCAAACTGACCTATGTTGATGGATCTTCATGTTCCTTCACAAGAGATCAATTTCTTGATCTGTCCAGAAGAACACTAGACCATGCTGCTAGACTTCTTGGTCTCAACTCTGTCTCCTTAAATGATGAAGAGAAGAAACTAAGAAAAAATTTGGTGACTCTGCTGGACACAAAGAAAGGGGATAAGATTCCTAGTCAGCCTCTTGTTCCCAGAAAGAAAATCATCCAATGGAGGTTTGATGAAGACTCTCACAACTTTGTTGTGGAGAGAGAGAATGTAGAAAGCAACAGGCTGAATGCCTCCTCTCTGCTACACTCCAACAGATTTGACATTGCTGAGTTAGCAGAGAAACCATTCTCTAATCCCTCCAACTCTAAAACTGCTGCTCATATCAGAAGTTATCTTTGCAACCTTCATCTTGCTGAGCTTACCACAAAGGCAAGGATTGAAGAAGAGTTGAAACTGAGAGAGAAGGAAGACAAAGAAAGGTCAACCACCAAAAGCAATGCTTTTCTACAGATGGTGGAAGGCCCTGAATTGGAACCTATAGTTAGATGGGACTATGACTACAACTCTCATCAACTAACTCTTTTCAGAGGGACCCAACAGAGAATATTATTCAGGGTGACAGACTGGAGTTCCTGTCAACAAATGATCTTTACAAGCTTCTCAGCACTACTTCAGGGAAGAACAAAGAAACTGACAAATATCTAATTTCCTTGGTGCTGAAAGTTTTAAGAAGCAGGAATAAGTGAGGTTTTGGTAGCATCAGCCTAGGGGGAGTTTATCGGATCAAGAAGAAGGCTGGTGTAACCAAAACCAAATCACTTAGACAAATTTTGGTGCAACTTAAAAAGGACTTCCGAAGCTAAATATGGACTTCCGAAGGAAATAGAGTTCTTCCGAAGACAATGCAACAGTTTTGCTTCCGAAGACAAACTCTACTTTCGAAGATAAAGTGCTCACTTCCGAAGATCAAGTCTTAGAAGAAAAGATCATAAGTGAACTTCCGAAGTATGAAGAATAGAAGAAGTCCATCAAGCCTCAGAAAAAGTAGCCTCTTCCGAAGTATAAGTGGCTTTGGAAGTACTTGTTCTTCCGAAGTCATTTAACCTTCGAAAGACACTACTATGAACCAGTGGACACAAGTATGGTCTCTGACACTCCGTTGCAGACCTCTGATACTGCATGGTGTTTTCCCAAAAGGCCATGTAGTTGACCATACTTTATTCCACTGTTCACCTTTTATGTTAGTACAAGTTACCAACTTTAGTTGGTGACAAAAGGTAAGTCAGGGATATGTCCTGACTACCATATCTTAGATAAGACATTATCTAAGATAAGACATTATCTAAGATACCTTAAACTATAGCTTTGTAGTATTTGCTTTAATTAGAGGGTTCCAGCTGGTATCAAAGTATATCCGGCTATAGGTAGTATTATATATAGTTTCTCATTGTAACTAATAAACCATGCTTGTAAGAGTTATGTAATACTTTGAGTTGAGAAGCAATATATGCAAGTACCTTGAAAATTATCTTTTTGTGTTCATTGTTACTTAATATATTACTATTAACTCTTAGAATAGACTCTGCTTCATCTGATCTAAGTGTAACATAAGTGAGTCTGAGAGAAAAACCAAGTGTTAAGTGACAAAACCGATCTTGTAATAACCAATGATATAGTAAGTATCGTAACTTTTATAATAGGGAAATTCTAAATGTTTAGGTCTGAATTGCGATGTATCTACAAGATGAAATTTGACTTGTAACATTTTTTAAAAGACTATTGAACAAAAGAAAAGTTTAATAGTCTTTCATAATACTTTGGTAAATCGTGAGATGGCTACGTCTTACCATCTATCGGGTTGGGCTGTTATTAAAGAAATGAGTTGTCGTAATAAATAATGGTTAACGAAAAAAACTTTACCCTATTGAATTCAAATATCCATTTAGATATCCGAAACTGTATCAGAAATTTTGCTTATCCGAATTTTAGATATTCAGAATTTTGGATTCCGATTTGAATTGAAATAAACTATCCAAAATTTTTGGACATCCGGAAATCCGCATATCTGAATTTGAACATAGGGCTAATTACAACCATTAAAATATTATATTTTATAAACTTTAATATTTTCCGCTACGACGTGCTAATTTTAATTAACCTTTCATTGTTAATTTTTTTCACGGGATTTATAAATATATAAATTGTCGAAATCAAATGTTACAAATTTGAACACTCTTGCATGTTTCATCCGCTGATTTTTGAAAGAAAAAAAAGAGATTAGTTATAGTAACACGATAAAATAGTTCTCATATCCTTTGGTTTTGGCGGGAGAGATATTTAATCATGAAAAAATAAGAAAGAGATTATTCCCTCGCAATTGAGTTCCAAACCTCACCTCGCAAAAGAAAGAAGCTCGACCAAAAGAATTTTTTTTTGAACGGCCAACGAACAATTTTTTAGCCCGGTCACCCGGGTAAACCCAATAGCGAAAGGCCACCCACGCCCACGAACACAGACAGCGCTGGTGACCCGGTTCGCCCATCATTCCAAAAGAAACCCACCATAAAGACCAATTTTATTTTGAATTTTTGGGGTGAAAATTCAACCGAAATATAAGGTAGTTGCAACTAGTAATTTTAATAACAATGATAACGTGACACTTCCTTTAAATTACCACCACAACTTCGCTAACTCCATCTTACAATTATTTATGGTTATATAATTGTATTTTCTAATGACGTAGTATAAGTTAAAATATTGCAAGTTTCTACAAGAAGATTATCACCAATTATGTTAATTCTTTAAAAATTTTAATATTCAATTCATAAAAATTGTTAGCATATTAAATGAAAATGTGAACTTTAGGATATTGAACAAAACTAAAATTATATATAGTAAATTGAAAATATTATATGTATTTTATGCAAGTTGGGTTATATTTATGGTTCAAAATTCTTGACTTAAGTAAGGTTGAGCCAATAAATATTATTGATCCGAGATATGTTTAATAAATCTTTATTAAATGTCCTCAACTAAAAGCAACTACAGATCACATGCAATTGCAGTCTTATTAGATGAAAAGGAAGATGCATTGACCGTTTGTACATTATGCATTAACTATGAATAGTCAATTTAAAGCAATGCCACATATTTGATATGGCCTTCATGATCACCATGTGATTTACCATTCAACTTTTGCGAACTCAAATTCATGGAACTACAATGATTTTTCAATGCGGTAGCCATCAACGGTCAAATTGGTACAAAAATCTCAACTACTATAGGTTTTACCGTGTTGAAAGGCCAACTATATCGCTTAAAAACTCATTAACTAAGAAGATAACATAAATAATAACGATATCAAAATAATTTTGAAGTTGATAAATAAAATCAGAAACATTCAAACTGGCATTGAGATGTGCATTTAGGTATGAAATCTAATATAAAATTAATTTTTTACCGGTGAAATCTAATATAAAATTAATTATAAATCTTTTTACCGGTAGGGATAGGAAGATTGTGAATTTCTGAAATGACACAAAAACAATTTGATACTAACACGAAATTCACGGGTTTGGGCTTTATCAAAACACTACATGATACTAACATGTTCAGTTAGTCTTGGGTCAACCACAAACAAGTTTAAATAATCAGACTGTCTTCAAGTTAACCAAGTAAGTTTTGACCCTTTTAAGCTTATACTTATTCTTTCAATGTGTTTTATGTCATAATTTAAACTAATTGGGTATTTTATATCAATTTTGATAGGTAAATGAAAAACAAACAACATAGTTTAAATGTAATTATTTTATATACAATTGTATATTCAGTTGTATATTTGTAACTTTTTAGGTACCAGTACGTAAGATAAATATTTTATTATTTATTTCCTATAATCAAACTCACAGTTTTAGTTTCTTGAGTTATAATTATCTCTTTTCATTTTTAATTACTTATTACTTACTTATATATAACTTCATTAAATTGTTTACTTATATGTAATTTTAATCATATTTTGACTTAAAATTATTTTAGAATTATTAAATATAAATTGTTAATTGTTTAGTTACATATATTTTTATTCAATCCCTGTAATATATGAGTTTTGAATCTAGTATATTACAAAAACAATATATTTTTCTTGGTTTTGAAATCAAACCGGTTTATTATTATATGAAGTTTTAAGAACTAACAAACCTATCTCTAATACCATCATTAGGATTTGTTTGTCTTGTCTAAAATGAAATATTTGTAGTGGAAAATAAAGATATATAATGATTATAAACCTTTTCAAAGATTTCAAAATAGTTAACGATAAACTACTAGAAGAATTATTTTACATGTGTGTAAACATGCCATTTACACGTGTAAACGTGTCACTTTTACACTTGTCTACACATGTAAATAGCACTCACATTTCCCATAATATTTAAAGTGTTAGAGATAACCCATCCCTAGGGATGTATTTATTTAAGAACTAATAATACATTGAGAAGTATGAGTACGACATAACACACTTATACAGTTATCTCACTAAATCATTAACGTAATAAATATAAGTACATTATTTATTTTCATACTTCTTAATTTAAATGTGGTTCTGAAAAGAACATGATCAAATCACTACACAGAGAGGAAATTTCATAAAAACATTTAAAAAAACAAACAACTGAAACAAACTATGAATAAACTGATGAATCTAGAGATTTCGGAATCGGCTCGTTAAACTAAATATAGTTTGATTTATCTATACTAATCTTTCATGTTCCTCAAATTCAAGTTATCTCTAGGCCAGGATAGTTTTTAAGAATCCTATTCAAATATTTGCAGATTTCAAATATGTGTGTGTGTTTATGATTTAAATTTCATAAGTATTCATTTTACTAATGTGTAAATGTAGTGGTAGAAGTAGTTATGGTTCTGGATCACCTAATGATATTCTATAACCAGAGTACCATAATTTAGATGCAAGGCTAAAGACTGGATAATGATTCCACCATTCGGAGATGACAATAATATTTTCAATCGGATGTTCTTTAAAATGCTAATAATATTCATATCCCTTCCTAGATGTAGCCTCTTGTACAAACTCATTGCCAAAAATATTTTCAATCGGATGTTCTTTATGTACTCCTAAATATGAAATCTCATCCCCTTAATTGAAGTTGATCACACAAATTTAAAATATGTTGATTAGGACCAAGTAACAAATATAAAACATCATATATTCACGTCTATGTTTAGCCATAACATCACATAAGTCCTAATGTCTGAAACTTCTTAACGTCAACGTCTAGCCACTAATTTGGCTTTCCGACACAATCTAGATTGCTGACATTCATAGACAAATTCTTTAATTGTATGACCCAACCCACCTCTAACCGGCCCAAAAATAAGACTTCTTGGTTGTTACAATCCAATAAACAAAAAATACTAACACCAATTTTTTTTGTTTCGGCAAGTAAATATATAGAATATATTCAAATACACGTATATTTATATAAACACCCATGTATCATAACATGCTCTTAGAATCTTTCAAAAATCAATGAGACTGACACAATATTTATATTCGTGTAAAACCCTATATATGATGAACATGAAAATACTATAACTTCCGTTCAATATATAATACATAACGCACATTTCACACTATCATTTCAAACGAAACATAATTTATAAAACTAGATGATGTAAAGATGTCGAAATTAAGAATACAATAACACAATTATTATTTGTTGGAAATAAAATATTATTACGCGTAATTTAGCAAATAATAATCGCACCAATACGGAGCACCACCACCTTGTCTGCATGGCGGTTATTCTAAACAAATGTTTTCCTATTTCCACTCCACAAAACACTTTTCCCAAACTACGATGCCCCGCCGCCCTTCCTCCAATTAGAAACCCCCTATAACTTCTAACCTACGCCGGGTGCACACCAACACAACACCCTCCTTTTATATTTTATATTCACACACACCCACACCCACACACCCACACCCACACCCACACCCACACACCCGCTCAATCCCTCTTATTCCCCAATTTCATACATTCATCTCCTCAGTTTATTACAATTTCATCGCTGATTGTTGGTTTCATGAAGCATCTGAATATGTTATATAAGTTTGATGTCAATTTCATGAGTTAATCTTGAAATTTGGATCCGATACTTCAATTCACGCGATAAAATGCGTTCGTTGCTGCGATTCATAAAATCAACGACGCGAAAACGCTTGCTGCTGAAATACGATCAGTTTTCGTCAACCGGAGCTCTTAGTTTTCGAGCAAGAGAACGTTGCTGTTAAGTTGAAGAAGATCATATAATTAGTTATCAGTTTTGTTTTTCTAGTTTAGTTCGGTGGTTGTGAAAATGCCTCATAGAACAACTTACATTTTCCCTAGGCAGTTTTCAGGAAACGATAATCAATCGTTGAAAACCGAAGATCACAATATCGTTAGTAAAGCTTTGAGCCCAACGATCAATGGCAATCGCTGTATAAGTAGTTGTAAAACTTACCGGAGCCACGGGAAGAAGAAGAAGCAGCAGCTTACAGACTTCGTGAACTGGTTAGTTGAGAAGAAAACTTCCGGTGACGTTAGGTTAAACAACGATGATCTGGAGGAGCTGTTGCCGGCGCCGGTGAAGGATGCAGTGGAGGAGTGGCGGAGCAATGTTTCCGAAGGCGATTACCACCACCAGCATCCGGTGGCCGGAGACCGGCAGGTGTCGTCGTTGCGGAGGTTGTCGAGTGATGCTGGGAGTAGTTACGCGGCGAGTTTGTTTTCCGGCACGGTGGCGACGTCGAGTTCGGCGGCGTTTTGTAAGGAGTCGATGACGGAGGAGACGATGGTAGGGGTGAGGGCGGAGGGTGGTGGTGGTGGTGGTGGTTGTGGTGGTGGTGGGAATATGGTGCGGCGGTGGCGTGATAGTTATTACTTGCAGCTTACGCTTGCGAAACGGTTGACGCATCAGGCGACTATTGGGGACGAGCCTGTGTTGTTTCAGGGGAGTGGTGGTGGCGGTGGTGTGACGTGTTATGACGCAGAGTCTGTTTCTTATCGTCTTTGGGTATGATTTCTTCTTCTTCTTCTTTTTTATTTTTTTATTATTTTCGTAAGTTATTAATTTCCTGATGAATTATTTGTTTTAGAGCATTTATAATTTATTGATCATATTTATTCATATAGTTACATTAAAAACTATTATGTTTTTTTTTATTTTTCAACTAAAAAATATCTTTTATATTTTTATTATTTTTTTTTCTGCTCACAACCGCTTATAATATATTAAAAATATTATAGGGTTTTAAATAGTGTTTCTTAAAAATACAGATTGAACAATAAATTTTTTTGATTTTTTATTCATAACCATTAATAACCATACTATATAATATAGGAAATACACTCACATAAATTTAAAAAACTTGCTATGAATACTCTTAATTCGTCGGTTTATTTTAATCTTTTGATAAATACATGTTTGTATTATTAAGATGAATGATTTCATATAGCTCATTTTAATCTTATGTGTATTTAAACTCATTTCAAAATAATGTATATTTTTTAATTATTTTTTGAAGATTATTATACATTATGTATAAAAAATAATATTTTATAAAATATGTAATTTTACAAAGTTATAAGAGGATATATGTAATTTCCTCTTATTACCATTTTTAATTGTTATTTATTATTTGAAATATATAAAAATCATTTTTTACAATATATTATAAGTTTTTTTGTTATCGTCTATAGCTATAAGAGTTAGGACAAAAGTCATTCTGCTAGTCAAATAATGTCTCCTACAATTTAAATTTTGTAAGACGATGTTATAAGATGATGGTGTAGTTTATTTATGATGTTGTATTTTAGTTATCATATAATAGTTTATTTATCTTATAAAATCAAGAAGTTACCTATTAAAAAAAGCTACCAGACAACCGAAACAATAGCTACAAGACAGTTTATATAATTCTTATAGATATAATTTATTTCTAGGTGTGGTTATAAATGGCTTGAGATATATAAACTTTACTTAGTATTGGAATAAAATAAAATAAATACAAGAAAAGAAAAGAAGATACACGAAAAGTGGGAACATGATATAGATTCATTGTATGAATAAAGGAAATTAGATTTATAATTGAAGACACTATCATATATTTTATGATAATTATAAAGTTTAAAACTTGTTTAAAGGTTTAAATATATAAAAAGTGATTTTCTTGATTATCTGAATATTCGCATAATGACAAACCTGTGTAAACAACTAAAGTTTAATTAATTGGCCAGCGGTCACGACCCACCCATTGATGGATGGTTAATTCTAATACCAAGTGGGAGTATTTTACATATTAAGAAAGAAGAAAGATAATATATACAAATCATCTAATTATTGTACAAATTTTTAATAATGTCATTCAAATATAAGGGTTTTTAAAAAAGACCCGTTCAATTTTCATTTAACTAATTATACTAAATTCCGCGTTAAATGAATTTAAACTATTCGTTTCAGTTTAATAAAATTAAAAATTTCCGGATGAAATGTTATAAAGAAGTAAATGGAATTTTTAAGAAATATAAAAATATATGGGTCTAGATAATCGTTTAATCTTTTTCTACTTTCTAGTCAATCAAGGTTGACTTATAGGTTCTTCAAATGTTAAATCAGAGTTTTATCTGAACTGTAAATTACGCATCTACATTTCTTTTAAAAATTTAGTTTTTTTATTGCTAAATTAAAAAAAATTGATAATTTTCTTACTCCCTTAATGATCAATACTTTTAGTTTTGTTAGAATCTTGTTAAAACTGATATTTAAAATGAACATGTAATCTCATATTAAATATTTTTTTTTCTTCATCATTTTATCTCACCAGTATAGGTTTATATGATTCTTTACCTAAAATTTATTTGTATTTCATCTTATGCCTAATTTTTTTAAAGGGCTTCACCTTATGCCTAATGGGGACATGTTTTTAAGGACTTGTAGTGTTGTTTGAACTTGGGGCACTTTTCCCATCTAAGAATGGGTTGTTGTGGTTTTGGACGAAAATGTCAAACATAATACATTAATATGTTAATCAGAACAAATAAACTAATAATGCATGATTCATGTGCAATTCACATACAGTCATGTCCTAACGTATACTTGTAGAATTAGGATGTAATTAGGAAGGAATCACAAGTCTAAAAAATCGATTCGATTGCATTTGTAAATGTCACTTATGACGGATCAACTCATCTCCATTTTTATCACAAGTGTGATTTAAAGGATGGCCTCTATGGATTGATGACCCGACCCGACCAACCTGACATTGGAAACCACAACCTGAAGCCTTACATGATATTTAGACTTGAGATTTTATCTTGTATAGGACTTGACACAATTTTATATGTAGACATAAAT
Organism: Flaveria bidentis; assembly: GCA_018326385.1. Taxonomy (NCBI): domain Eukaryota; kingdom Viridiplantae; phylum Streptophyta; class Magnoliopsida; order Asterales; family Asteraceae; genus Flaveria; species Flaveria bidentis. Next base: position 18,100 of record BJCM01228697.1, read on the forward strand.
CATACTTTGTTAACAACACTTCTGTAGGATTTTGATGATCTTTAAAACTTTCAGGTTAATGGTACTTTGTCTTATAATGATAAGATATCAGACGGGTTCTATAACATCCTCGGAATGGATCCATATATGTGGACAATGTGCCATGACTCTGAAGAAGGCAAACGCTTACCATCGTTACTAGCACTCAAAGCTGTAAATTCAGGTAGTACATCAATGGAGGTAGTTCTAGTTGATAGATACAGGGATTCACGGCTAAGGGATTTAGAGGATCGCGCACAAGAACTTTATTTTTCTGCAGAAAACAATCGAATGTTGGCTGAAAAGCTTGGAAAACTTGTTGCTTCTACTATGGGGTATGTTTCATTTATTATGGCTTTCTTGTGCATTAACTTGTTTATGTTTATATGTTGAGTGTGTTAAACTTGTAAACTTGAAGGGGCTCATTTCCAACAGAACAAGATGATCTACACGCGCATTGGGAATCAGCTAGTACGAAACTAAGGGATCATCAAAATGGCATCTTGGTCCCGGTTGGCAGTTTGTCTGCGGGACTTTGTAGGCACAGAGCTATTCTTTTCAAGGTTATAATTCAATAAGAAGTATAATAAGTAAAGCTTGGTTCAGTCTAGTGGCTTAAAATTGAATTATACTTACAAAATATGATTTTTAGGTACAAAAAAATTACTTGAACAGGCTAGAAATGATAGCTGAAAACCTTATCTTTTTTGTGTGATGTTCGTTTGTGTTTCGGTCATATAAAGAAATTGTCAGCCCCTAGTATTATACTAATGTTTCGATCGTGTAAAGAAATTGTCAGCCCCAAGTATTATACTAATGCAATATAAATTGGGATATGTAGAAACTAGCTGACTATGTGGGACTTCCATGCCGTATAGCTAGAGGCTGCAAGTATTGTGTTGAAGATCATAGATCATCATGCCTTGTAAAAATCCAAGATGACAATGTCACAAGGTTAAAGTCTTAATCTAGTGCATCTCCTTAGACTTTTGTGTTCATTCATAAAGTTGACATATGTATGCATCATACTTTTTTATTCAGGGAGTATGTAATAGATCTAATTGCGCAACCTGGAAGCATGTGTAATCCAGACTCCTCTATAAACGGAGATATACTTTCTTCAATTCCGTCACCTTTTCAAAGTTCTCATTTGAAGGAAGTTCAACAAGTTTATGTGGACCGAGCATCAATTTCTCAAGTCAAGAGTAAGTCCAATAAGTAGATACCATAGTGTTGGGGATCGACGATCTGGTTTGATTAATTAGGTTATAATATGCAGCGGAATCGTACTAAAATTAGACGAAATTTAAGCAAGAATACTAAGAATATTCAATCAAACAGTGACGGCTATAAAGAGTGAGTTTTCTGCAAAGATAATGTATCAATTTACTCGCAGGCTTCGGCAGCTTACAAATTAGGTCAAACATTCCTTTTATAGAGGAATGTGACGTCAGCAGATGTCACCTGATAGTGACATCTAACTGATTATACAAACA
>BJCM01228698.1:0-13411 GCA_018326385.1 Flaveria bidentis
AGGCCTATTTATTCTGGTGAATTGCTGGAAGCTTCCCCTTTATTTTAGCCTTTGAAATAGTTGCTGAAATTAGACATGGAAGTAATTTGGGATAATTGCTTAAATTAAGCAGGGAGATAATTGTGCAACTGATGGAGAAGATCAATTTGGAAATCAATCCGAAACTGTAGCAATTCCATTGATCCTTCCAACTTGATTCATATCACAATCTTTCCATCTTCCAAAGTTGACAGCATCACAGGAGAGAAAGCTTCCTCCACAAATCTTGATTTATTGATTGATTAATAACAAAAGTATTAGTGAGCATATGTTATGTATGATCTGCAAATGTATTTCAGCCATTGTTAATCAGTTGAGATAATGTCCTTGAAATACCTATGTGTTTCTCTTGCTATTTTGTACTCATGATCGGTTGGTGGCAAGTAATCTAATACATAATCAGGATTTCTTTTACAGCGATAGAAACCACTTGCTTTTAGAATTGTAACCGAGTCATGATTTTGATCCTGATACATAATAGATAAGTATATAGCATTTAGGCAAAATACAAACAGAAAATAACAACTAGGAGAAGTGAAGATCTGAACACCTAAAAAAGTAACGAAAGAATCACCAATTCTATAAACGTAATACAGAATTTCTCACTAAAAGCAAAAAGAAATTGTGATTACATGAATGTTCATACACAGGATATGCTTACCATAAAGAGCATGTGACCACTGTCATCAAACGTACGAATATCAGATTTTGGTATTAGACGGTGAAGTCTTTCGCCTTCCTGTTTACTTGGTAACAGCTGATCCTTGCCACTGCAGAGATTTGAAAGAGGGTTATTGGCCTACAAGAAGCTTCTTATGCAGTGAAAGCCACAAAAAATACAAGATGACAGCAGGGAACATTAGTTGCAGGAATCGACGGTTTTACATTTACTAACCATGAGCCATACAACACCTGTTTACAGTTGGCAGAGTTCAAGATCAAGGCAATAATTAGAAAAATCATTAAATAGTGAACAAAATTTAATATTTGAGAATACTTGTAATAGCTGCATTCAATGTGTGTAAAAGCAAAACCATTGATACTTGTAATAGATGCATAAACTGAAATATTAAAGATGGTGAACCGTGAACCTGGAAAGAATTAGTGTCTGAGCTTTGACAGTATGTAGGCGTGAATTGGTGTATGAACAAGCTGAATCAAGCAACCTCAGTTTCCATATGAATGCCTCCACAGAAAATACTTCACTTACGCCCTGCGACCTCAACCATCAATCTGTTATCATTATCTGACAATAATTAACTGGATCAGTTTTGAGTTTAGAGTTCAAGTTAATAACCATCCCATAAGTCCATAACTATATACATCTAACAATCCTTAGTAACAACAAAGACACTTTCACCTTTTTCAGATAGAAAATCGTACTGAAACACACCCAAGAAACACCATCCACAATCACTGACGATAATTTAACAGACCAATCAATATATATATTTGTATATAAGAGAAAATTTAAAATAAAAAAAAAATTCTTCGGTAATTTAATAGGTAATGTAACCGAGTATTCAACATCTGATGGTTACAGGACTGTCAGAGGACATGTCTACAAGAACCTTTGAGATTTCTGGTGCCACTGTTGAATCAATGCCTATATATGTAACAGAAAAATCACTCGTTTTAAAAGCAACACGAGCCTTACTATCAACCAGCAGAAGCTGAAATGACCATGTGAATATAGGAACTTATAATCTAAAAGCACCTGCCATCAGATTGAGAACATAACCGAGGCCAGAATCAAGGTCCTTTGACATGGCTTCTAACACAGGTATTAAAGGGCGCAACTGTGAGCCATTGAAAGATGTAGCTGCAATTATAATACGATTAATAGATAGTGAAACCCAAAACAATTCTCTAGAAACACAGACTTATAAGTCACCTGAATTGGCCAAAACCAAAACAATATCAATCTGAGGATTGCGTCCTGCAACAGAAAGCGCGAGGCAAGCGCCAAAAGACTGTCCCACAAGATATATTGGCCTCTCGGGTGATTTGTAATTCTCAGACTTAACAGTGCTTTCAACCATCTTTACTAGCACTGTAAAAAGTCATTCAACTGTCCAACTTTATAAGTGTTGACCTTCAAATTTATATTAAAAGATCAAATTTATTTCTCATCACATTTTTCATGTTTTTGGAAACAATGAGAACCATAACAGCAAAACATATGTAACAAACATTTTAAAGCCAATACCATAAATTAGCAAGAAGAAATATGAGACTCAGCTTTAAGCCACATTATTAATTAGCAAGGTTGGTTTTTTTAAAACTTCAACGCGCTCAGAGGTGTTTTGATCCCAAAATCCAAGGTGCAACCTTACACATCACATACGCAAGCTATTGCTCTATGTACAAGTTGCATATGAGTTCATCTATTTCACAAATTAGCTTTTATATCAAGTAAACTATTCATAATCTCTCCATCCAGTTGTTTTACATATCAGTCAATCTCCTACAGACCCTAATTTTAACCAATTTTGACCCATATGTACATGAGGCGCCACTCAAGACCCTAGAGGCGTTTTCCAACACGCCTCAAGCACTTTCAAAACCAAGTAAGAAAGTAAAATGAGACCTGGAAATGTAGTTCTGTCTGTAGCAGGTATATGCAGGCACCATACATCAAACATCCTACATATATGAGCAAAATAATAATCATTACTAAATCCTAATAATAATATAGTCTAATAACATCATCATCAAGCACCAAGAAAGAGAATACATTCCTAATAATGGGTAATAGATCCATTTAAAAGGTACGGATCCCATGAGATTTGACATAACATGCAAACAGCGTTTTGTTGGTTCAAGCCCTTTGCAAACACACACTTAAAACTCACGTAAATATTACTGCTTGAACTTATAATTCATTGATAACAAAACTTACATTAAATAGGAAGAAACTAATAAACTTACAACTAAAATACTCCTACGTGAACATGCTCCATGATCTCCAAATAACTCGGTAATTCACACAATAATCAAATACTAATTAAACTCTAATAACAACAACAACTAAGCAAATAATACTAAACACTTCTACTTCAAGTTTGGATATGACCCATATCTAAGATCCACGTGAAACTAAACTACTAAACCATGATTCGTGTGACCCGCGAACACACTCGAATAACCCAACACGTTGTTTAGCCTTATACTCAAACAGCCCCAATGATAATAAACAACCATCATCTTGATTGTATAATTTACACCCTACGTTGAATGGATGCATACTTACTCTCCAAGCCTGCGATGATTCAAAGATAGACCGAAACCAGATCCACCAATACCTGTGATTACACATGTATAACAATCAGTTATCAATCCCCATATGTAAATGAAGTTAATAATAATATGATACAATCATACTACACAAACATGTGGTAATCATAAATAATTCAAATGAGATAAAAAGAAGATATCTGGTAAGTAAAGAAGAAGAGGGGCGTTGGGTAAACGGGAGTTTCCAGCGTCCAACAGCGAAAACCACCGTGGCGATGTCGCTGGACGTTCGGAGTGATTGAAATCAACCCTGAGATTAATATTATTATTGGCACTGGTGTTTGGAACAGGTGTAGGAATGTTTAGTGTTTGAGTATGAGCTGAAAGCTGTAGTCTGGTGGTGGGCTTTGATTGCCGGAGGTCTGGTGGCGGTGGAGTGGTGGTGGACGACGGTGGATCAACGGAGAGTGAAAACTGAGGTTAATGACGGTTGCCAATGATGGTGGTGTGGTGGTGGTGTGAGGAAGATGAAGTAAATGTTGTATGGAGTATGAAATATGAACCAATCATGTGGAAGGTATTATATTTGAAATAGTAGTATTATTATTGTTGTTGCATAATAACATCTTGTGTTGTGTTTGTGTTTGAGAGTGATTTGAATCGCACGTGGTTGGGATATAATAATGTATAGTTATAGACAGTTGTGTGATTTAATTTTGAATAGGATATATTACAAACAAACTTGTACGTAATATATACTATAAATGTATATTGAAAATACGGGGATGATTGTAATTGAAGTTGATTCAAGCAATCATACTTAGTATTGTGTTTGTGAAAGGCCGTAAACGGACCGAAAAACAAGAACGGATTATTGTTCGTGTTCATTTGTTAAAAAAATAATTTGTTTATGAATTATTCACGAACGCTTACCGAAAAAGATTTCTTGTTCATGTTCGTTTATTAAGGAATTGAATTTGTTCATGATCTGTTTAGAAACATAAATTAACGCAAACAAAGACAAACAAACCCACCATAAATATTTATGAACATTAATGTATACAAATGAAAATTTTTAAAACAAACTAACCAAATCATCATATACTGATTTTAATATTAAAATCATAAACATTATGTTATATCCATCAAATATAAATAAATATTTAACATAATTATCTCAAACATAACTTTCAAAAGAAAGAACACAAACGAACGTAATGAACACATTATCAAATGTTCGTGGACATAAATGAACAAACGTAACCTCTGCTCATATTCGTTCATATTTCGTTCATATTCGTTCAGATTTCGTTCATGTAGTTATGAAAGGCTAGAAATAAAGCTATATTTAATAGTAAGCGTGTATCACCGACAATTATTATTTTTTGACATAAAAGCTATTGTATATTATGGATAAAGACTAGAATGGGAAGGAAATATTTATTTATAAATAAAGCTAGTTGATTGGAATTTTGTTTCCTTTGTTATTGATTGGAGTTTCTGGTTAAATATGTTTCTTTGTGATTTCAAAAAAAAATAATGAAAAGAAAATTTGGTTAAGACCTATAAATACTAATTTGGTTTCTAGGTCTTCACATTTCTATCTAAAATTAAATTAGTTATCATGTATTTACAAACCACTTTTAGAAATGAGAATCTACAAAAAGTTTGGGTGGGGGTGGGGGTGCCCACGTCGGATACTCGTGGCGTTGTGGTGTGGGCCGGCGCTGCGTGGTAACACCCCCACCGGTTCCCTATGCCGCGACTCACCCACACCATGCGGCGAATAAATGTCGTGTCACACAACTCTTTATCACTTTTTTACTGTTCCCCTTCCCACCCCGTAACGGCTAAATGCCAAAAAAATACACTATAAATACTAACCAATAACTTATATTTTTTTCCAATCCAATTAAGGAAATATTTTCTTAAAAAATGTCCCGTGATATTATTTTGTTTCCTCCTCATCCTCTTTTGATGGTTCCCGATCCAACGGATTGGAATTTTTTAGTCTTCTTGCCAAACACGTTGGCATAGCTAAAAGTTTAAGAACAAGATCTTGAAACATGATCGTGTTGGGGAAATAACGTTTTTATTAACGATTATTTTATGGATAACCTAAAATATACATATGAGATGTTTAGAAACACGTTTCGGGTACCTTGAGAATTAGTTTACGCACTGTTGAAGATATACGAAACAACTATCCATGGTTTAAAGAAGGTTCGATGGGAGGTGGAAAGAAAGTTTCACGTCAATACAAAAGTGCACTTCGACAATACGCCAACTCCCAATAGGTAATTCACCCGACACATACGATTAATACTTAGCTATGTCTGCTAAGACTTCTCGTGAATGTCTTGAATATTTTTGCAACTACTATTATTGATTTATATGTGATAAATATTTACGAAGACGCATTAGCCATGACATCGCATTGTTGTACGATACACATTGCCCTTCCGAGCATGCTCGGTAGCATTGATTGCACTCACTGGAAAAAGAAAATTATTCTAAGCGTTTGCGAGGATGATATCATCGAGGTGATCACGATAGTCCACCGGTGATTCTCAAACATGTGGCGTCAAAATATTTGTGGATTTGACATACTTATTTTGGTTTTGCTGGTTCTAGCAATGATACTAATGTTCTCAATCAATCTCCAATCTTCATGCGAGAATTAAATGGAACCACCCCATTATGTCCATTTGATGTTAAAGGATATCGATATAAACATGGTTACTATCTAGCTCACGGTACATATCTATTCTGGTAAACTTTTGTGAAGTCATATTCCTATAGAGTTGAATACATAGAGAAGAAATTTAAAAAATTGAAAGTTTCAAAAAACGCGGAATGACCTTTCGTTGTTTTAAAGGCAATATGACAAATAATTGCTCGACCGTATAAAGCGATAAGGATCTGCAATATGAGAAGTTAGATGCACGCATATATTATACTCCACAATATGATTATTAAAAATGACGGCAACACTATTTCTCTCATGCACATTCGAGATCCACTGATAAATCCAATTGAGAACGAAAATACAATTTTGGAGTTGCACGATGAGAATACACATTTTTTACTTAAATTCGATTTCGTGGAACACATTGCGGAAAATGGAGATATCACAGTTCCGGATGACGAAAAATAATTTGTTTTATTATTATTATTATTATTATTATTATTTATTATTATTATTATTATTATTATTATTATTATTATTATTATTTGTATTTTTATTTTAATTTCAATGAAGTAGTTTTAAAAAAAAATTAATGTAACGTGAGTGCCCCCTTTCCCTAACTTGGTTTGGTGTGATGTTATGCGATATGATGAGATGTGCTATTATTTGATTAGTGAATGTGTGATTTGATTAGTGGATGCGAGGTGTAGTATGGTGGGTGTGGTATGAGTACCTCTATCATCTTTATAATATTCTCGACTAATGTTAGGCTAGATGCGGTGTTGTAAAACTCGGCCTAGGCGGCCGAGTACTCGGTATTCGGCAAGGTGCCGATACGCTTTTCCTCAACTTGGTCAACATTACTCAGAATCGGTCCAACTCAGCCCAACTCGGTCCAACTCGGATTTTCGTTATTTTTCACCGATTTTTATTGAATTTTTATTTTTTTTCATTAATATACATTGGAAGATAATAATCAAATGATTACTACGTCTATAATATTAAATAACTGATATTACGTTTTGAAATATTTTTGTATGTGAACATGTATTTTTTTATTTATATTGATATTCATATAGTTTTTTACAATTATTAGTAACTTTGTGATATTTAACATATTTATAATTTTCAGAAAACTAAATTTTTTTATAATTTATCACGTCCGATTACTCCCCCCTAGGTCGAGTACTCGCAACTCCCCACTCGACCGACCTGGTAGCGTCTAGCGAGTTTTGTAATTATGACTAGATGTAGAAGGTAATACATGTTAAGTTGAGTTTTCCATTTCGATCAAATTATTATATGTATATATGTTCACTAGAAGTGTCTGAAAAAACCGGTTAATCGAAATGACCGATTGTGTATTCGAAACTTTAACTATTTATTAATCGGTATAAAAGCAACTGTTTGGTAATTGATCCTAACTTTTGGTTACTAGTTTTTAGTTTTAAGATGTCCAACTAGTTTCTAACCATTCTTTTTATACGGCTTTTTTAAACCAGTTAACTTCCTAGCTATTATTTTTTCATCGTTAAGTCTAACCTAATTAATTATAAGAAAAATAATTATACAAATTAAAAACTTTGAATATCCACAGAGACGGCATGTGTGAAAAACTTAAGTGGAAAATCATATGCCACATCCTTAACATTCCAGGTTTCACGTTCCACGTTCCAACCACTTTACTTTATTTTAATTTTTATATTTTTAAGCTAAAATAATATTAACATAGTTAAACATTTATGTAAAACCAATTTAATAAAATAAATAATAATAAATAAAATAATCATTTTTCATTAATAACTAACTTTACCCGTCACAAAATGTAACACCTTATAATTTACTAGGTTAGTATCCTGTGTATTACACCGGTTGAATAAATAAAATAATAAATAGTTAGTAATAAAAATTTATGAACTATAAAACCATGTTTGAAGATAAAATATGATTATAATTGCATATGAATAACTATTTTAAGTAAATAAACAATAGATAAGTTATAGACAGATAGATATATAGATAAATAGATAGTCTAGTTAAACATGTTATAGTTCGTAATAAATACGCAAAGTTACAGTACGATATTTTAATATAAGATATGTATAAAATTATATATATGTACTTGTTCAAGAGATAAAACAACTATACTATTTTTAAATCTTTTATCTAAATAGTTTCATTTTTAAATATTTGTTTTAAGATTTTATTATAAAAATTTATTGTTTATAAAAAATTTGTTTATTAAAAACTCAAGTTTCTCATTATTCTGGTTGATTTAATAAAACTACTTTTACAAAATCCAAATTTTTTATAATTATTTTAAAAAAGTATTGATTTAAAAATTTTTGTTTCAAAAGGTTCAATGTTTTAAAAATACATGAATTTTAATTTTTTAAAAAACATTTCTTTTTAAAAACATAGTTTGATTTTTAAAAAATATAGATGAGAGAGAAAAATATATCAATTAACCAAATTAGTTTTTATGAAAAGAGAGAAATTGTTTGAGTATTAATTATTTTAATACCCTTTTAGAGGGAAAATAAAGTGAGAATACTTAAAAAATGACAAGTGTCAAAAAGTTGATTTAAGAATATGACAAGTGGCAAAAGAAATCTTCTTTTATTAATATCTATAGATTCTTGAATTATAAAGAAGAAAAATGAAAATTTGCTTAAGACCAATAACCTTTCATTTATAGCCTATTTGAGCAGAGTTATGGACCGTAACGCCTATAGGTTAAGTCTCTGATCTTTGTTTCGGACACGTGACACATTTTAAGTAAATTTTTGTAACCGGCTCAAAGTAATGGACCATAAGGTTTAGAAGTACCGACCCGTAACCTTGTTTCGCGTCATGCTTCCACATGCTAGAATCAACATATTACCTTTCACATGAAGTTACAGACCGTAAGGTTTAGTAGTTACAACACATAACATTGTCATTCTTATATACATTTCGATAGCTTTTCATTAAATGGGCATGGGTCCCGTAACTTCATTCTTAGCTCAACTTATGCTCGTTAGAAGTTTTAGACCTTTCTTTCTCTCGTTACTGATCAAATTTTAGGGTGTTATATAATTCCCTTAGTATATAATTATATATATTAAAACCCAAAGGCCAAGAAAAGTATCAAACCATAGTCTTTGTAACCTAATGATACTATGGTGTTTAGCATGACGTCTTGTTGGTAATTTTATTAATTATCAATATAGATTTTGTAATATTGGATTAACTTGGATTGAGTAAACGTAATTAGTTATTAACGAGTTAGGAGTTGGTGGTTGACTCGTTTAAGCTATTATCGTTGCACGTCTTATTTTGTAATATATATATACATATATATATACATATAAATATATACATATATATATATATATGTATATATATATTTATATATATGTATATATATATATATATATATATATATATATATATATATATATATATATATATATATGGGAGAGATCAACTGAGAACTAGTTTTTTGTTAGAACTTTATGAAGCAATCTCAACCATTAGTTCTTAATGGGAAAATTTATAATTAACAAAAACATATTTAATAAATTTATGAATAAAAAAATAGCACAAAAATAAAAAAAATGAAAACACAAAAATATTCCCATATTTTCCCTCTTTCATAAAAAAATAAAAAAATAATAAAAAAATTCACGTTTAACGAATTCCGTTTTACACATGTGTATAACTAGATTTACACATATGTAAATAACGGATTGACGATTTTTTTAGAAAAATATATCAATATGGTAGGCGTTAGAAAGATAAAAAATACTGAATTTTATGGTGATTTTTTATGAAAAAATGATGTGGTAAAGTTATGAACATTTTAAAAAATGAGGAAAATGACATGTGATAAAAAATGAGTGACTGATATTAGTTCTTAAAGCTCTCATAAAAAAGGTGGTTCTTATTTGAACCCTCCCTTTATATTTATATATATATATATATATGTGTGTGTGTGTGTATGTATATATATATATATATATTCATACATACATATATATACATACATACATATATATATGCACATATATATATACATATATATATATATACATATATATACATATACATATATATATATATACATATATATATGTACGTATGTGTGTATATATATATATACATATATATATATATGTATATATATATATATGTGTGTATATATATGTATAGGGATCCATTCAAATGAAAACTATTTTTTTGTAAAAAACCAAAAGAACCAACACCCACCAATCAATTTTTTAATAACATTACTTTTATTTATTTCAATAATTAAATAAAAGGGCAAAAGGGTAATTTAAGAAATAAAATACTACTTAGTGGGATTTAGATCTATAATTGTTCCCTCTCATCTTTAAATGAACCCTCCGATTGATGAATATGAAGACTTGCGATTCAAGAACAATTTTGTGCAAATTAAAGGTTAAGGTTCATTCCATCTAATAAATCATGATATTCATCCTACACAACCAAACGAAATCTAGTCTTTTGTCCAAATTTTGATAGTCCTGTGAAGATTACCTAATGTATACCGGGTAATGCTTATTTTTCAAAGCCAACCTACTTATTTTTTTCCCAATTAATAAGGTGATTCATCCTAATCAAGCGGTTTTCTACCTGTTTTCTTCTTTCAGTTAAGCAGACAATTAATCCTAATCATTCAATTCATCCTAATCATATGATTTATTGGTGTTATTTCCAGATGGGGAAGGTGGACTCGAATCGAGTTCGCCAGGCATTCATGAAGATGACACTAGTGTTGCTAATGAAGATGTTTTGAACAAAAAGAAGGGTGCAACAAGCTCAATAGATTTTTTTCAGGATGTTAATCGTATAAAAGCCAACGACCTGATGATGTATGATTTGGAGTCTCATAGTAAAGATGTCAGATTAATATGCATATATCAAATACCGGAACATTGATGTTTGAATCTCCAAATCATAATAAAAGGAGTCCATTCAAGAAGTTGATTCCAATTATGAACACGAGGGTCAGGTTGATAATTTCATGAATGACGAATCTTTGGACACATTTTTTAATTAGGATGACACAAATATATTTTTTATTTCATGATGTGTAGTTTGTATATGTAAATAAACCAATAGACATGATCTTGATATTTGAATTTTTAGTTGTATTCAAAACTAGATTATTTTAATTCAAAGCAATATGATTGTAATTCAAAACAATAAAAAATTAAATTTAGTTGTGGTTATGTTGGATGATGTGTGATTTGGTTGTTAGAGGATGTGTACAGACGTGTGGAGATGAACTTCTTATTGATAAGAACAATATGAAAGTGTGTAAGTGTGTTTAACTTAAGTGGATGTGCATACATGCATTTTATGAAGTACATGTAGAAAATGTGCATAGATGCATGAAATCCTAGAAGAGCCCAACACCATCACGCCACTAAGTTTGCTTAAAATCGTGTTCTCAATAGATTGTATATAAAAAAGTGGTGTTCTTGTCGATTCCATGTGCGTGGCCATTAATATTGTTAAATTAGTGTAAGTATACTAAACATGGATTATTAAAACTGTTATTCGAACTAAATGCAAATGATTTGGTAGTCTGAAAAAAGTAACAGGCGTGTGAAAAGCAGCAGGGGAGGAGTCGAATTCTAGTACTCCAAAATAGAGAATCCTATTAAAACCACTTCCACCAGCTTCCTTCTTAACTTCTAAGTCAAAGAAATAATATATAATAGTATATTATGCATACATGTAGGCATCACCAATATTTGTTTAATTTAATGTATAATTGGAATTAAGTGACAAACTCTAAGCTTATAATACTAGATATTTTATTTTGATATTATATAAGAAGCAGAATATGAGTATATATGCATCTATGCATAATTTTATTATGTTCATTAATGCAAATTTGTAGTATGTGCATTAATGTACAATGGCAGTAGAGCCACTAGATATATGCATTGTTACTTGTATACGTTGATGAATGGAGAGCTATAACTTGCATTACTTGAGTTATAAGTAACAACCGTCAATCAAAACAGATAAATCATCTTCAATTAGATGAAGTTCAACTTAATTTGATTAGTAGAAATTCTAAAACAATATATAGAGTCAAGAATGGTTTTGAGATGTATCATAACTGGTCTGAATAGTCTGGAAAAATAAAGGTTACAATCATGCAAGAATTTAACCTAACAGTACCATAGGTAGTTTTAACAAAATATAATAATGGTTGAAGGATCAATACAAGTGGTAACCACCACTAATGGTTGAAGGATCAAAAGATATCTTACTATATCTTACTATGGGTGGTCTTCATTTATCAACTATAAAAAGATATACTTCATTGTCAATGACTTTGTGTAATAGATTAATAATGAGACATGGAAATATAACTAATAATATACTTCAAACATTGCATGCACAGGTTCTTCAGTGTCATTTTCAGGACCGTGTACGTACGGAATACTAACTGATAATGTGTGAAACCAAATCAAATAGTACGGAATCCTATTTGATTGGCGATCCAATTAGTGAGAACGTTAACCCGATCGATATAAGAATAAACTAAACGTTAAGAACGAGTAGGAATCGATCAAGAACGGAATTTAAAGTTGGAATGGCTTTCTTGGACGTTCTGGACGGTTAGGGTTTGTGTATTCGAAGTGTTATCGAATTGTTTTGAATTATTATTTTTTTCATAAATTAAGTGGTATTTATAGGTTTGTAGTTTCCATTCGTACGACTGAACCATTAGCATGGTTCAGCCGTGCGACTGAATCATGCAATTGAGTCATGCGCACGACTGAAGGTCCAGTCGTGCGACTGAGTCAATCTTATGTCTCAATCATACAACTGATCCAGTCTCCTGGTTCATACGTGCAACTGGTCCATAAGCATGATGTATTCATGCGTATGGTCCATAAGTATGGTCCATTAGCATGAAGAATCATCCGACTAGGTTGAACACATTTCTCAATCATTATTGACTAAGAACTATGTACAATAACTTCAAACTTATATAATAAGTTCATACATATGAATTATACTCAACACAATAATATAAAATAAATAGACATTAATAAGAATCAACCACATATTATATATCATTGAATCAATTCATTACATATGTGTAAGACATGAAAGACTTTTACATTAAAGCTCATAAACTAGGAACATGATGTATCTACAAACTCCCCCTTGGTCCTAGTTTACTCTATTGTCTAAAACTCTTTACATGTTCTTCGAATTTCTTGTACTTCTCCTCTTTTGTAACTCCTGCATGTATTTCAAATGCAAAGCAGAGTCTTATGACGTGTTTAAACTGGAGAGGTTGTACAATATCCTGCGTGTCATAGAACAGTGGCCACTTGTATAATGTGTAGACATCTTCAGTTGACAAGTTTGTAAGCCACATTGGGTCGAATACCCTGATAGTCTCTATTT
>BJCM01228709.1:0-18342 GCA_018326385.1 Flaveria bidentis
CTATTTGATTGGCAATCCAATCAGTGAGAACGCATGTAGAAACAATTGTAGATTGAATCTAAATGTTAAGAACGATTGGTAATCGATCTAGTGCGATCTATGAACTTGGAACAGGTTCTTAGAGGTCTCTGGACGGCTAGGGTACGTATGTATTCGAAGTGTTACATTTTTCCATGAATTAAGTGGTATTTATAGGTTATGCTTTCTTATTCAGGCGATTGAACCATTAGCATGGTTCAGTCGTGCAACTGAGCCATGCGGTTGATCCATTCTCACAACTGAGTGTTCAGTCGTGTGACTGAGCCAATTTCATGTTACAATCTTGCGACTGATCCAGTCTCCTGGTTCATTCGTGCGACTGAGTCATTCGCTTGAAGTTTTTCATGTGTATGGTCCATTAGCATGGGCCATTCGCATGAGAACTTCATATTACTAAGTTTGAATATATTTATTAATCATTACATTACTAAGATTAATTCAAACAACCACAAACCTAGATAGTCAGTTCAATAAGCGTTAATCTATTAATCAATGAAATAATAAACATTATAAGCACAACCACATATTGTATTTCATTAAGTACCTATTCAATTATATATGTGTAAGACAATAAAGACATATTACATTAAACTCATAAACTAGGTACACATGTATCTACACTAAGATTCAGCAGGAGGTCCGGGTTGTGTTGTCTCTGGTTGTTCAACCTTAACCACCATTTCAGGTGGAGCTTGACTTGGAGGGGAGTGTAAGTCAATCAGCTCTCCACTCTTTATCTTCTGCTTGATCACCCTTATATGTTCATCCATAGTGGATAGAGAAATGGGGCCAAGTCTCTTTCCGGAGAATCCATACAGCTTCAAGAAGCTCATCATCCTCTGCATGTCTGTAGACTTCTTCATGTTCTTTTGGATGATGCCTCTTGATTTAGCAGCTTCTTCCCTTAGCTTTCTTTTGGTTGTCTTTCTTTTCTTGACTATGTCAAGTTCAAGTTATTTGAGAAACTCAAAATCAACATAGTCATAAGATAAGGGAAGAAGTGCTACCGCCTGATAGAGGCTTGTGACACTTAGGTAGTTGATCATCTTGATCCAGTCTTCTTCTTTATCTACCTGAGGTTCTTTTTGAGCAACATCCTCTTGTGCATGACTTTCTTGAACTGAGGAGAGAGTAGGCACATGCTTATATAGTCTTTTATTTCTTCCGTCTTCTTTCATTTGAACCAGTAACTCTACATCTTCTTCCTCTTTCTTCTCCTTTGGCCTTTCCATGTCAACCTGTTCATTTAGTTCATCCAAGGGGATGTCAATGTCATAGTTCCTGGTCTGCAAGTAGTTTATCATGACTGCCCTTAACTCATCATCCTGAGTGTTTGGTGTGGGGACAGCCCTGATTGTAGTCTCTATGAGTCTTGCAGACCCAGAAGAGGAACTTTCTCCCCTCATCTTCCTTTTCCTCTCTCTCTCTCTCTCCTCCTCCTCAATCTCCTTAGATGTCATCTTTCTTTTCCCTTTGTCACTCACAGACCTTTGTGACTCAGGGTGGAGAGAGCTTTGGCCTTCATTGCTTGATGTAGCTTCTGAGCTCTAGCTAGAGAGAGGTTGAGAAGCACCTTCACCAGCAGGTGTCTCAAAAAGGGTATGGATCACTGCAACAATTGATGATGATGGGACAAGGCTCTCAGGTTCTGTCATTGGGCCTTTAGTCAAGGTTTCCCTTATGAAACTAATCTTAGGGTCTGCCTCAACATCCAGTTGAATGATGGCAATGCCTGATTGCCTGATTGCCTTAGTATTTATCTAAAGCTGAACTCTACAATGATCTTGCCTGGATTCTTTGAGCCATTCTATCAACTTGTCTTGATTGGCTCGGATTGACAAGTGGCATTGTGACTAGATCCCGACTTTCATAGAAGTTCAAGGAGTGGAAGTTGAAGATCTCTTGTTGCCCTTGAACTCTAAGAATGATGAGGGCTTTTCCGTTGTTGTCATACCTCCACCCAATGATGTGATTTTAACTGGGTTAGTGAGATTGAGATTCTCACTTATGATCGAATATGGTAATCGAGTCAATGATTGAATGGTGGAAACAAACAATCAATAAACAATTAATTCAAGAATATACTCATAAATGCTTTTGTATATATTAATGAAGGTGATTGATTACAGAGAATAAAAGACAACAGATATTCTCAATATCTATCAGCCGTCCCTTCATGTACGAGGATTCCTATTCTATTTATAGGCAGACAAGATGCCTTTTACAAAATGACTAAACTACTCCTGACCTATTACATCAGAACTAGTCTAAGTCTTGATCCGCATTACATCTTGTTCATCCGCATTGACAAATGCAGATGAGTTGACTTGATCCTCATTTCTTCACTTGATCATCCGCATTAGTATGTTGGTCACCCGCATTGTTAATGCGGATGAACAAATACTTCTGCATATTTGTCTGGTCATCTGTATTGGCAAATGCGGATGAACAAAGTCTCGTCCGCATCACTGATTGGTCTTCCGCATTTGTTAATGCGGAAGAACAAATACTTGTCCGTATTTGTTTTATGTCTTCCACATTGACAAATACTGAAGACCATACTTGGTTTTTTCTTCTGTGTAGGATCTTCATCGGCATTTCCTCTTAGACTTATGGGATTCCAACAAAGCAGCCATCAACTCACCCATTGAATTGGCATGCATAATCCTTTCAGGGTCTAACAATACTCCCCCTAAGGATTATGCAGCCTATGTTCATTAATGTTTGGGTAGTGATTGAGGTTGTGATGATTTTTCTGGGTCTTGTGCTGGTGTAAAAAAGGTGTTGCATGAGCTGGATTCAAAAATGCCTTGTTCATGTTAACAAAGTCTTGAGCATCTGACATTTTATCCCTGCTTAGTACATGAATCCTTATTCTGCTCATATTATGAATGGCTACAAATGGTAGTTTCTTAAGTGAGTTTGGTTCCCAAATAGACAACGTAGATAGCCCATCCCTGTGAATTAAGAGAGAACCATCTACATCAACTTCTAGTTTGACAATGTTGCCCAAGTGTAGAGGTGTCTTCTTCTTCCTTTTTTCCCTCTTTGCACTGATCTGATCATAAGCCATCTTTAATATTTTGATACACATTAGAAAGAAATGTAGATCTTCTTGACCTAATTTGTTTGATATCTCTATGAAGTGCCTTGTGTATATGTAGTGAATATATGATTGATCCAGTAGTCTCACTTCATAGCCACTGAACAATTTGATTTTAGCACCTTCTTTACCTCCCCACTTCCTCTCAATCACCAATTCATATGTCTTCTCATCATAATAAACATTTGAGATTTGTGTTGAGGAATGTGTACCAGCCATCATTTTTATTTTCAATGATTCAGTAGGTTTCACTCTAAGTTCTAGAAACACTACTTCTTCAATTGGTTTTGTCTGTTTCATCTCCAGAGGGTTCGTGAATGTTTTGTCTTTTCTCATACATATTGCTTTTAATGAATTGAAGTAGTTGGTTATCTTGAACATTTTAAGTATACCTTCAAATTCATATCCTCTAAACATGGCATTATGGTTGATCAGCTCCAGATTAGCCAGTTCTTTCAGGTCATGAATCTTATGTGCATTTACCAGAGCAGAGTACTCTATAAAAATTGCACTAGACCTGAGATTATTTTAACCATAAACATATTCAATGAACTATCATACTCCAAGCAATAAATTTCTGGTCTATTTTGCCTTTTGGAGTAGATACACCTCTGATCATCTCGGCTTCTGGCAACTTGGCTTCAAAAACCGTCGCAACATGCGGTTACGCCTGCGTTGTACCGGCGAAAACAATTGTGAGTTTCAACAGACCGAAAGGAGGTGGAGAAGGAAGCAGTTACAAGAAAACATCACGCTCCAGCTACGACGACAAGCAGAGCGGTTTCTACGAACGAGTAACGACTAGTGAGAAGGTGTCGACCGGAGACTTTCAGTGGTAGAATAGGACCACCAGAAGCAGGAGCGAGTACAACCCAACCTCTATGGTTCGAGTCCGTGACAACAGTGGCTACACCATGGTTCATAGCGAGTAGAGGGTCCACAATGCGACGTACAACAAGAACAGTGTGAGCAGCAGTGGTAACAGTAGCAAGGACTACAGTAGTAGGAGCAATGGTAAGGACTACATCATCTACGAGAATGGGCGTGGTGGACGTGGTTATGGTGGTTACTTCTAGTAATGGATGGTGATTGGGTGGTTTCGTTCATTCGTTTGTGTTGTAGTTGTTGGTATATTTTTCAAGTTCTAGGGTTTGTTGATGTTGGTGACGGGTGTGTTTTTACGTTTTAGGTTTATGAGTTTTAATGGAATTAAAGATCGTACTGATCTACAATGTTAAAAAAATCATCTCAGTAGTTGTCAACCCTTTCTGAAGTTTCAGTTAGGAGGGTTCAACAAACCACTATGGATATTTGTGAAGAACAGGTGCCAGATAGTCTTGATCTTTATTTGTAAGTTGCATGTCTTGTGAAGAGACTCTAGATCTTGGCTTTTGGTTGATGACTTCTTCTTCTAACCTCTTCAACTTTTCTTTCTTTTCATTCATTAATCTGAGGTGGCAGCTCTCAGTGAGTTGGTTTTCATGTTTTGCAATTTCATTTTAGCGAATCCTTGACTGGTGAGGTAATCCTTCATTTCCTTATCAGTCATTGCTTGGGATCAGGATGTAGAGGTTCATGAGTTTGAGATTGCTTTTTCATGACTGACAGCTTTGTCTTTTGAGCTTTGGGTGCAATTGGTTTCTCATAATCTATTTCAACCGTGGGGTCCAGTAGTTTATTGACATTTTCTTCTGCTGCTTTCATGCCTTCATATGTCATACTAGATACTTCATCTGCATCATACCCGTGATTGTTCAAAAACATGGCTTTTATCATAAGGTCATTAATTTGAGCCTTTAACACCATTTCATCCACATCTACAGCCTTTTCAGCATCATATCCTCCTTTTATTTCCCCTTCTTCTAGATCAATAAATGCAGCTTGTTTCTATAATTGAGCTTTAGCCTTCTCATGTTCATCTAGGAATTCAACTATTGCTGGCAAACTTCTTGGATCATCCTTTTTACTTTTCTTCACATTTTCTTCTTCAACTATTGGTCTCTTCCCTTTTGCATTTTAAGATAAGTATTTCCTCTTTTTGGTATAAGTTTGAAGTGGAGGACCAGAAGAGGATTCAGTCTTTTTCATCTCCTCAGGCACTTTTTCAGCCCTAGTTTGTACTTGTTCCTGATCATCAGCTTCTTTTTCTTCCTTTTCTTTTTCTTTTTCACAAAACTCTATGATCATATCTTTTTGTTCCTCTGATAATGACACAGCAGGTACCATTTGCATAGTCAACTCTTTCTCCAAGGGAACTGGAGAATGAGGAATGACCACAATGGGTTCAGTGTTGGTCCTCTGGTCAACAATGAAATCCCAAATTTCAACATCAATTATTAATTCTTTAGATGAGAAGCTGTCTAGTGCTCTGATCAGTTCTTCAAATTCAGCCTTTTTAGTGTGTGTAGCATCTGATTTTCCAGAATAGACCACCATTTCTAGTCTTGATTCTTCATTCTTTGATTTGCTTGTATCCTTTTCACTTTCTTCAGTGTCAACACTTCAATGAATTTCAATCAGCATTTCAAGCTTAGAGATTCTTTTATTTTGGCTTTCAATTTGATTTTGCAGATTTGAGATGATCTTTGCTTGTTCTTCAATCATATCCTCTTGCTCTTCCATAGCAATAGTTTGAATAACAAGAGTATCAACATGTCCACTGATTTCTTTTTTAGAATGATTAAGAGCAGCTTTCAAGTAGTTAATCTCCTTATCTTTCTCTTTCTTTTCAGTTTCATATTTTTCTTTTAGCTCTTTCAACTCTTTCTCCTTTTCATCAAGTTCTAGAATCCTATCATCAATGATTCTAACTCTCCTATTTAGTATTCTTTCCATCCTTTCAACTTTTTGCAAGAGCTCAGAGATTAACTCATCCTTTTCATCTGGTCTATTTACATTGCATTCAGCAAAACTCTCTGAGGGAGCAGTCTCAGAAGTGACTCTCTTTACAGGCATTTGAATATGTTGATCCTCCTCATTCAAAGATGATTTGGATGCTTTAGACGAGCTAGTTGAGTCTCCAAACTCAGTTGGATTATCATGGGTGGGCAATGGTTGAGGTGGTGATTTTGTTGAGTGATGAGGTGGTGATATTGGTGAGTGATGAGGTGGAGATGTTATTGGTTAGGCTATTGGTGATGGAATAGGACTATTATGGGGAGATTGTAATGGTGATGGTTGTGGTGATGGTTGTGGTGATAGTTGTGGTGATGGTTGTGGTGATGGTTGTGGAGATGGTTGTGGAGATGGTTGTGGAGATGGTTGTGGAGATGGTTGTGGTAGAGGCACAAATGGAGATGCATAGTCATGAATTTTAGGTTCAGTATGAGAATCACCCCCTGCACCATCCTAGGGTGATACTGACCTTTACCTATCAATACCATCAGCTTGCTCATCAGCAGCTTGTTCTTCAGTGTGATCATGAGCATCTTGTTTTTCTCCTTTTCTTCTAGATTGATCTATCGAAGCATCCAAGGAAGAAGAGGTGAGTGAGCTCCATTGTAGAAGTTTCTAGGATCCCTCTTCTTAATATACTTGTATGATTTAGTATCATAATAAGGAATATCTAGAACTGGTCCCTTAGTAGCTAGATTTGGGAATGCATCATTTATCAGGCATTGAATGAATCTTGGATGCATCAAGAACTTGTATCTCCTTCCCTCTTGAATGTTTGATACCAGACCATTCAATACATAAGATGACATGTTGAATGGTTTGTTTGTACATAGTGCACAAATTGCTAATGAAGTGATGATTGGAATATCATTCCACCCTGTTTTCCTTTTGGATAAACAATACTGAAAGATGTGGATTAGAAATCTCCAAGGCAAATCAATTAATCCCTTTACAATCTACTTAGCTTCAAATCCCCCTTCATACCCAATTTCTACAAAGAAGGTAGTGATGTCATCCTCATCTAACTCTATTGGTGCATCAGCATCATCACCAAAATGCAGTCATCTTCTCACAGAATCTTCAGTTATAATCAGAGTGGCTCATTATCAATTCTTCCAGATAAAGTTCTAACACCATATGCTTCAATCACTTCAGTTGAATTCCAGAAAGACCTTATGAGGATCTCATAGATGATGGGTCAAACAGTGATACCATAAGCCACCCTTGTTGTAGAGATAAATCTGATAATGTCTCTAAGTCTCTCAGCTTTTGGTACATCAGGGTCTAAATAACCACTGACATAAAGATTAGCCATTTAATCTGCATACGAGACATATGTGTTAGTTTTGATGAGAAAGCATGTGCACAATTGATTAGTTTGACTTTTAGTGGTAAAAAATGAACGTTTGAAGTCACTGTTTCATTATTGCTCCAGGAAATATTAGCCATTTAACCTGCATACAAGACATTGTAGAACAATCACATTTTCTTTGTTTTTCAAGTTTAAATAAACCATTTATTAGATGTTACTTCATTAATTTGTTACACATTTTCATTTTTCATCAGACTCTATTCTTGTGATGAACACTACTATGAAGGTTTTTCACGCTAGTTAAAATTACTTTTAGTTTGCAAGTTCATTGACGTTGAAAATGTATAACATATCTTTGAATAAATTGGATTTGTTGTGTGCTTCATTATCATTTGGTTCTTCATTCACTTTTGGTTTAACAGTCCGAAAGTTAGGTCATGAAAGATTTTTCGAAATTTCACCTTTCTTTCAATGCTACTATGGTATTGAATCGATTACAATAACAGGTTGAGTAGAACACACTAAAATCTTGGTTTGTTGTTGATGATGATGATGAAAGAGGGTTGATAGTGTTTTTGTGCTCGTGTCACTATGTAGTCTCTCAGATTTGAAAGTATTAAATGACCCTTTGAAATTCCTTTAAATAGTCAAATAATGGCTTTTACAAAATTTTACAAGTTTCAGAGCAAATGTGGTCACAATTTTTAAGTCAATGTAGCAAATGCGGAAGGGTAAATTTTAAGTCTTTGGGTCATCCGCATTTGTTTACTAATGTAAATGCGGAAGTGATAATTTCAATAACTTTGCAATCCGCATTTGTTTGCTAATGCAAATGCGGAAGAGTTAACTTGTGATTTTAGGCATCCGCATTTACATACTGTAGCAAATGCGGAAGTTTTGTTACTTCTGTTTTCTTCTATCCGCATTTGGGCACTATTACAAATGTGGAAGAACTAAGTTTTAGCATTTGTTCACTGTAACAAATGCGGTTGACAAAACTTGTTCAGCATTACTCACTGTAGCAAATGCGGTTGAACAAAATTTGTCAGCATTGCTCACTGTAGCAAATGCGATAGAATTTAATCCACATTTACTTGATCATCATTCATTGACAGGAGATTAATCACTTAATTATTTCTGCTTAAAAATACATGATCATTGAAGATACACATCCACAAATGCAGATGAGTAAAGCAAATGCGAAAGTGTAAAATTCATCCATATTGACAAATGCGGTTGGACACTTAAAAGTTTATATGCATTGACAAATGCGGTTGAACACTTGAAAATTATTTTATCTGCATTGACAAATGCGGTATAATAATTTTTATTCCGCATAGGTTTTAACACTTCAAAATTTTGTGTATACTTGTAACACACTAATGCGGTAGAGTACAATCATTGTCCGCATTAGTTTCACTTGGAAAAAAAAGCTACCCGCATTGGTTATAAGCATGGGTAACCTTCAACCACATTAACCAATGCACTTACCTACATTAACTTTTGAACTTAATCATAAGTTAATGTTGTTGTTTTGGTTGTTCATGTTATGAAGAGATGTCATTGATTTATTTTTCTTATGAAGTTGTTGACTGTTGATGTTGTCAATTCTTGATTGAATTGACTTGTATGTCAGAAGTGATACAAGTTTCCTATTGTTTGACTGATTTTGGACTTTTCATGGTTCTAAGAATCTGCATAGGCTGAGATATATGGTATAACTTCTGCATCAACACATGCATTTTCTTTTTCTTTTATTTTTAATGTTTTTAAGAAAGTAATTTAAGATAGTAATAATCTATTAAGATTTAATAAAAAATTATAAATTACTCCCCCTAAAGTTTATATCCACATCTGGATAGAAACTTTAAAGATTTAAAAACTTTTTGACAATTATATACATTGATTATTGATAATGAAGAGAAGTATATCTTTTGTTGGGAACATATCAATCTTACATTGCACATGTGCATCCTTTATGATAAAATGGACATGTTTATGAACTTGATGATTAAAGTTATGTTTGTCCTCTTAAACTCAAAACTGGTTGATATTTTGATGCAAATGATATTTATCATGTTTTTGGTTGATTTAATTATTCAATATGTACCTCACACACACAAGCATGGAATGATCAACCATCTTTATGCAATGTATGGTAGAACTTTTTCACAACTTTCCTTACAAAGTTACTTAAGTTATGAGAACTCATTTTCACTGATCCTTATTGGAATTCTTTTACTTTGATCCTTTTCATGATGATCCACATTGGGATTCTTTTCACTTCACTTTGGAAGGTGATCCATGATAGGATTCTTTTGTTCATTCACTTGGAATGTATTTCTTTTATAGATTCATCCAATTTGGATGTGTTCCTCATTGGGAATCTTTTGGATCATTACATCTGCACTATGTGCTTGTTTCATCAGGTCTTTGCTCAGTAAAACAAAGTTGAAACTTGATGTAGGTGAAAGAGATTCATAAAGTATCATTACCTGGTGTGTTTAGGTTACTACACACACATGCACTGAGATAAGCTAATACATACATGTACCATGTGATGAGTGTTTCACTATTGAATAATCTTTTTAATTCATCACTACATGTATCTTCTCTTCCAAGTTGAGCCTACAAACATATTTGGTAGGTCATGACAGTCTTGCAATTTTTTAAATTAAGCATAGTGAATGATATAACGACTGTAATTATATAATTTCCCAATGATATTGTATTCTGCATAAAATTGACTTCTTTTTGTGTTTTGCTGGTATTATTGACTTGTTTTTTATGTTTTGAATGATTTTTACTCAAGGTTAATCATGCCAATTAACTAGACCTGGAATTCAAACCTACTAGGTTCAAATGCCTTAGTAAATAAATCAGCTAATTGATTTTTAGTGGGTTCTTGAATCAATTTGATTAACCCCTTTTCAGCACAGTCTCTCCATAAGTGATATCTAATTTCAATATGTTTTGCTTTTGAGTGTTGAACTAGATTATTGGTTATGAAAACAGCTGTTGTGTTGTCGATGTAAATTGGTGTGTGCAAGAAGTTATAACCATAATCAAGCATCTGGTTTTGAATCTAGAGTACTTGAGAGCAATAAGCTGATGCAACAATATATATTCAGCTTCTGCTGTTGATACAAACATGTTTGTCTACTTCTTATATTTCCAAGAGACCAGTCTGGGACCAAGAAATTGACAACCGCCATAGGTGGATTTTCTGTTGAAGTTGCATCCTCCATAATCACTGTCAGTGAAGGCATAGAGATTGAAGTTTTCTTCCTTTGGATACCATAATCCAAGAGTTGGTTTGCCCTTCAGATATCTGAATGTCCTCTTGACAGCATCCACATGTGATTCTTTTGGATCAACTTGATATCTGGCACACACACAAACACCAAACATAATGTTAGGCCTACTGGCTATTAGATACATAAGTGAACCGATCATAGATCGATAGTGAGTTTGGTCCACTGATTTGCCTACAGGATAAGGTCCAATCTTCACTTTAGTATCCACAGGAGTTCTAATAGACTGACAATCAGCAAAGTTGAATTTCTTCAACATAGTTTCCACGTATTTTGATTGATTGATGAAGATTCCATCTGCTGTCTGTTGGACTTGCATCCCTAGAAAGAAAGTGAGTTCCCCCGTTGCACCCATTTGGAATTTTGAATGCATAAGGTCTTCAAATTCTTTGCAGAGTTGCTTGTTTGTTGAGCCAAAAATGATGTCATCCACATAAATTTGGACAAACAGCATGTCTTTTCCTCTTATTCTTCTGAAGAGAGTCTGATCAATCTTTCCTCTTTCGTATCCATGTTCAAGAAGAAAAGATGACATGGTCTCATACCACTTTCTTGGAGCTTGGTGAAGACCATACAGAGCTTTGTCAAGCTTATGGACTCTGTGAGGGAAATCTTGATCTTCATATCTAGGTGTTTGACTCACATAGACCTCCTCAACAATCTTTCCATACAAGAAGTCACACTTTAAATCCATTTGATAAATAGTAAATTTTATGGATGCAAAGTATGCTAGAAAGATTCTTATTGCTTCTATTCTAGAAACAGGTGCAAACACTTCGTCATAGTTGATTCCTTCTTCTTGAGTATATCCCTGTGCCACTAATCTTGCTTTGTTTCAGATAACTATCCCTCTATTATCAGTCTTGTTCCTGTACAACCATCTGGTACCGATAGAGTATTGTCCTTCGGGAAGATCTACTAGTTGCCATACTTCTTGCTTCTTTAATTGGAGCAATTCTTCCTGAATTGCTTCAATCCAGCTATTGTCTTGAAGTGCCTCATTGATGTTCTTGGGTACTATTTGACATAGAAAGCATGAGAACAAACAGATGTTTGCAATACTGGACTTGCTTCTTGTCACCCTCTCATTATTTTCACCAATAATGGTTTCAATTGGATGATTCTTGTGTATTCTGGTGGTAGGAATGGAGTCACCAGCAATGGTTACAACAAGATTGGAGACATTTAATTCATAATGGTCAGAGGCAACTTCCTTTTGTAGTTTTGTTGAATTATGAAGATTGTCAGACTCTGTTTCAGTTCCTGCTTCAGCTTCAGCTGCACTGTGATTGCTTTCATCATTTGATGTTCTTTGTGTTTCAGATGGAGGAGTAGCTTGATTCTGATTTCTAATCTCAGTTGAAAGATCATCTTAGTGTGATGGTAACAAGCTTGGACCTCCTTTAGTTTAAACACTCTAATTTGTGATGATTGTCTGATGGGATCAGCTTGGAGAGGAATATCATCACTCATGTACTTAGTAGATGTAGGAGGATTCAATGGAAAGTCATCTCTTCTTTCTACAGCTGAAGAAGTGTCACCTGAATGGAGATTTCCTACATCAGACAATTGAAATTGATCAAATGATTTTGTAAAAGAGTCAATATCAAACAACCAGTCAGGACCATTTGTAGATTTGGGAAACGAATGTTCCTTGAATTAAACATTTGTTAATTCATTAGTAATGTTTAATCTAGGATTAAACACTCTGTAAGCCTTTGAAACAGAAGAATAACCTACACAGAGTCCTTCATCAGACTTAGATGAAAACTTTCCCAAATAGTCTCGGGTGATTTATATTAAGACAGGACTACCAAACGATTTAAGAAATCCAATGAATGGTTTTCTATGAAGGAGCAATTCATAAGGAGTCATGTTGTTGTCTTTAACAAGTAGAGTTCGATTTTGTACAAAGCACGATGTATTAACTGCCTCTACCTAGAAGGTGATTGGCAGTTTAGCATCGGCTAACATCGCTCTTGCTGCTTCAATCAGTGTTTTATTCCTCCTTTCAGCTACCCCTTTTTGTTGAGGAGTTCTATCTGCACTGAATTGATGAGCAATGCCTTTGGTTGCACAAAAAGAACTCATACCTTCATTTTTAAATTCAGTACCATCATCACTTCTGATTATTTTGACCTTAAGATCAAGTTGATTTTCAATTTCAGTGATAAATTCTTGTATGTTTTGGGATGCCTCATTTTTATGAAGTAAGAAGAAAACCCATGTGAATCGTGAAAAGTCATCAATGATCACTAAACAATATTGTTTCTTTCCAATACTCATGACATGAGTTGGTCCAAATAGATCCATGTGAAGTAACTTCAATGGAGTATTGTTTGTGTTCACCAGCTTGGTTTTGTGAGAAGATTTGTGTTGTTTTTCATTGAGGCACGCTGAACAGTGATCAACAAATGAAAATCTTTTTGAGGAAGACCAATGACATGGTTTCCTTTGACCAATCTGTTCATGTTTTTAAAATTTGTGTGCCTCAAACGTCTATGCCAAAGCTGTGACTCATCAAATGATGCTTTTTACAAAAGACATGTTTCTTCTTTAGGTGATGCAGAACACAGGTTTAAAACGTAAGTATTATTTTTCCTCAAGGTCTTTAGGATAACCCATTCCTCAGAGATCTGAAATCCAGGTTTTAGAATGTAGCAATGAGTATCTGTAAAGTGAGTAGAATATTTCTTGTCATAGATCTGAGACATGCTTAACAGATTGAAGTTCAGTTGTTCACAGTAGTTCACTCTGTCAAAGCTCAGCATTCCATTTGTCACATATCCTTCACCTATAATTTTACCACCCTGTGAATCTCCACCAAATGCCATAGTAGTTACTTGTATATGCTTCAAGTCATGAAGGAAGGAACGATCTCCAGTCATGTGTCGGGAGCATCCACTGTCCATGTACCATAAGCTATTGGACCTGTGTGGATGAACCTACAAACAAAAAAACTAATTATAATAAGAAACCCAAGCCATGATGGTCTTGGGTTTCCTGTTCCTATTCATAATGGTGACTTCTTGGTATTTTCCTCTAAATTATGGTTTAGATGGAGGTGTCTTGGGAGATTTTTAGTAATTACTGGGTTGAGTCATCTCATCAACATCTACTGAAGATTCAGATGAGTAATGAAATCTTTGGTCTCTGTTTCTTTTTAGAAATTTAGCCCGTTTTTCATTATCAAAAATTACTTTTTGTTTGGGAAGGTCAATTTAGGTTTCATTGTGTGATGTTTTCTTTGATCCTTCCACAATTCCTTCAAAGTGCTATTGTAATTTGTTGATCTAGATGTTCTAGATTGATTGTTGTGAAAATGAGGTCTGACAGTATGTGTCACAATAGATGTTTTTGAGATAGGCTTGTGTTGAGGAATTCTCAATCCCTTCTGATTGAAGTAACAATCAGATGTATTGTGATTGTTCATGTCATAGACTAAATAATATTTGTTAGAATGATAGTTTTTGGTGGAGTGATTGTTCATATCATAGATAGAGAAATATTGATTATAAAGGCACTCTTTTGTCTTGTGATTAAACATATAACAAATGTCACAATACTTTTGTTTGTTGCTTGAATCAGATTTTGATTTGTGTGTCTTAGATGATTTTCTCTTTTGCTACTAAGCCACTTTCTTTTCCTTAGGGAATAAATCAAAATTAGCCTTTTTTGTAGTTTGCTTCACAACACTACATTTGTTAGATTTTTTGGGCTATTTTTGTTTCTTCAACCCATTTTTCACCTCTTTCTCAAACTGGTCAACATGTTCCTTGTTGCAAATATCAAACCCAACTCCATGTCTTAATTTTGAAGACTAAGGGTCTGATGGAGTTTATGTGTTGAACTCAGTGATCCTTTTTGTTTCTTTTGTAGTAAAACCTTTTCTGATTTGCTCGAATTGTTTGGAGATATAATCTCATTCACTAACTTAACTACCTTCTTTTTACTTTTTAAAGCAGAAGGTATGAATTTCATAAATGGGACAATTGCTTTTATGGGGCTTGTGGGTTTGATGACACTCACTGTCTTGTCTAAACACTCTTTAATCTTGATTGGATAACCTAATCTGATTTTCTCCTCATTTGTTTCAAAATAAACATCAGATTTATTTTGAGGATTGGTTACTTGTTTTACTATAGATTTTGGTTCCATAGATTTAATTTCAATTTCTTCATTGAGTGTGACAAATTCAGGCATAACAGTGTAGTTGTCATTGTATGGTGGAGGACATGAATTATACTCAATCCTCTACATGTCCTTTGGATCCTTTTGAGAATCAAGCATCTCTAGCAGCTTGACTGAAGATAGTTGAAACTTTTCAAGTTTCACTTCAGTAAGAGTATGTTCAGCCTTAGATTGAGCTAACTTTTCAGTGAGTAGCTCATTCTCAGCTGCAACAGTGTACTTTTCACCATGCAGTTTTTCAATGTCAGCGATGATAGATTTTATTTTAATTTCAAATCCTTTTATCTCTCTTTTCAACATCTTTGACTTTACCTTTTCTTCTTTTATTTTATCTGCCACTTTATGGTTATGCTCTTTGTAACCTTGCAATTCAATAATACATTTTTCACTACGAAGGTCAGATTTTACCTCAGTAGGCATTGGAGAAAGACCATCATTGATGTGAGCAATAAGTGTGTGATTTTGAAATTGAGGCTTTACTTCCTTGGCATAAAGGCTCCAATCACATACTCCATCTTGTTTGATCACAAGAGCATTTCTAGATGACTGACTGCTTCTATGATCTTGATTAAGCAGTTGAGGTTGATTCTGGTAATACTGGTGTTGTTGATGATGATACTGGTGTTGATGGTTGTTAGAATGAGAGCTTGATTTTGATTGTGATGATGGCTGGCTTTGAGAGTTTCTTTGAAAGTTGTTTCTTTTTGGTGCATTGCATTCTCTTGAGAAGTGAACAGCCATGCCACAGTGGAAGCATTTTACTTTGGATTTGTCATATCCAAGCTTTGTATTTTCATTAAGGCTAAGTCTTCTGCCTTTTCTGAAAATTTTCTTTGCTCTCATAGCAATCATGGCCATTTGCCATTGTAAATTCATTTCTTCCACATCATCTGGATACATTTCCTCCAGGTCTTCCTGGATCAGATATGCAGATGTGAGTCTTCCTCCCAAATAAGCTTCAAAACTTGCAACAAAGGCATTGTAGTAGCCTTTTGTTCTTCTGATTTTGTATCATTACAGGTGTTTGGAAGAGGTGCTGAGAATCATATTGATTGCGATGATGTTGAAGGCTTATTAATAGATGTAGCTGCAATGAATCCAGTGGTCTTGGCTTGATCCCTTGAGGACATAAAATCATTTTCTTCAATAATGAAGGCATTTTCCACAGTATGAGAGTCAGATGGAAATTTGTATGCTTCAATCACTCTTGGTCCTCCAAGATTTCTGCTTCTTTCATCAAGCTCTAATGCTTCTATTTTTGCTATCACGATATCCAAAGTAGTACTCCCAAGATCAAGAGTATTTTTCATCATTGTAACATTCTGTTTCCAACTTTCAGGAAGGCTATGCAACATTTTCTTGTTCAACTCCTTGACCTTGTAGGTGACTCCCATTATCTCTAAGTCATTCACCAGCTGCACAAATCTATGAAGCAGTTTAGAGATAGACTCCCCTTTGGAGTGATGAAAAGTTTCATATTGATTAACAAGTTTGTCCTTGTTAATTTCAGCAACTTCACTGCTTCCTTTACACATGATCAGTAGTGCATCCCATACTGCTTTAGCAGTTCCATATTTTTCTAATCTTTTCAAAACATCCATCTTGAGTGCTTGAGTTAGGATAAAATAAGCTTTCAGATCAATCTTGATTTTCTTGTAATCTTCTTCATCAAAAGTTAGATCTTCAATGGGAATCCTTGATGTCTTGTAGAGAGTAGCTTGATCTGCAAACAGAGTGACCGGAATGTTTCATCCCTTGTAGATTGAAATCCAATAATCTGGATCTACACCTATAATATAGTTCATGAATATGATTTTCCATTGTTTAAATTCAGATTTATGCTTAAGCATTGGTGGTTTTGGAGTATGACCAAGTTCTGAAATACTATATGAATCCATGTTAACAAGGTAATTAACTTGTATAAATATAGATTAGGTAAGTTTTAAGTTTAATTAGTCTGAATAGTCCAAATCGTTCAACAACTGCTTAGTAAATCAGATCTGTTAATTGTTCTTGGTTTTGTCGCAGCTTCTGTTCTTTGTATGAAGCTGAAGGTTTTGTATATAGTTCTTGAAGGTGAGAACAGATTGACATAAGTTTCTTTTTGAAGATTATTTTCTGTTGTTTACTAAGTAGAGATGATGGTATACTCTACTAGCAACTCAATCACCAGATCAATCAAGTTCTATTTAGATCTTGGGCCGATCTGTAAGAGAACCGAGAGCCAAAGGTCTGATACCAATTAACTGGGTTACTGAGATTAAGATTATCATTTAGGATCAAATATGGTAATCGAGCCAATATTTGAATGGCGGAAACAAAGAATCAATAAACAATTAATGCAAGAATATACTCATAAATGCTTTTGTATATATTAATGAAGGTGATTGATTTACAGAGAATAAAAGACAACAAATATTCTCAATGTCTATCAGTCGTCCCTTCATGTAAGAGGTTTTCTATTCTATTTATAGGCAGACAAGATGACTTTTACAAAATGACTAAACTACCCCTGACCTATTACATCAGAACTAGTCTAAGTCTTGATCCGCATTACATCTTGGTCATCCGCATTGACAAATGCGGATGAGTTGACTTGATCAACATTTCTTCACTTGATCATCCGCATTAGTATGTTGGTCATCCGCATTGGTTTATGCGGATGAACAAATACTTCTGTGCATTTGTTTGTGTTGGGGTTTGTTAGAACATAGTGACATTGTTTAACCGTTTAAACTTTCTGAAAAACGCAGCGGAAAGAGAGTTATAACATACTTTATATTCTGAAAGTTCAGGTTCCAAATGGATGTTATAAGATATGAACAAACCCAAGAACATAAGGATCTTATATATGTGAATAAAACTAGCTATATCAACTCAAAATATACCATATGGACAGCTATAAAAGGAGCTGCCATAAACTACCTTTCAGCAGCAAAATAGATGAAAAGAAGGATGATCTTTAATCCAAGAAATTCGACCAAGGTACCAAGAGAAGGTCCCCTCAAGCTTGTATACCCCAAGCTTTAACACAAACACTTCTTGCTAGGGAGAAAGATCACCAAAACTTCAAGAAAAAACTCTTCCAATCTGCAGCTGTTGCCGTGAGTTTGAGAGAGAGAAAGAGGAGAGTTTTCTTGTGTTTTGCATGCAATATGTGTGGTGCTTTGTGGAGTGTAAGACTAGATAATGAATTGGGGTTTGCAAGGGAAAAAAGGAACCAATGAAGGCCATGAGTGGGCAGCCAAAAATTGGTCATTAATAAAAGTTTCCCCCCAAAATTAATCACATATTAATTTTTAACTAGTCTAGTTTAAGTTGTACAATTAACCTTTTAATTGTATAACTTATACACTCCTTATATTATTTGATGTTACATTAACTAACTTAAATAACATAACAAATAATATAATGGAACAAAATATCCTAATAAGTTGTTACGACACATATGCAATTTATTTAGAAAACCCATTTTCTAAATTGGTGTA
>BJCM01228710.1:0-12760 GCA_018326385.1 Flaveria bidentis
CCCTCCGCCCTCCTTATATCCACCTCCGTTGTCTCCTCCTCTTTTCCACCATCGCCTTCGTCCCCTCCTACATCTCCATCGCCCAAAAACCCCCTTCTTCCACCTCACCACCATCGTCCCCTTCCACCACCGCCCAATAGTTTGTCTCCGGCTCTCCATACCCACCAAAATTCCCACCATCAAAACCAATAGGACCTACAAATTGATTAAAATTCCCAACAAAATAAGGTCTTGGGCTCATTCCCCTTCCATAACTCTCACCACCCTCTCTTAGAAGAAACATCGGCTCACCACCATACTTCTCCTCACCATAGATGAACTTCTTCATTTCACCCATGAAGAGGTCCAATTTCGCGAAACCAGAGACCTTTAGCCATGGATCCACAACCGCAATATACGCATACTGCGATCTCCGGCCAAGAAGGCGTTTATTCACCATCCCCGCCTCCAAATTCATGCCATTTCCCGGCGAGATGATCGCCCGACGAGTAGACTCTCTGGTGGCGAGATTAAGCCTTATCTCTGTCACATCCCGGCGGAAGCGTGAGATTCTTTTGGGTGTGACTCGTTTGTTCAGAACTCATTGATTAAGTGACTAAACAGATTAGCATAACAAAACATAACATTACATATAATTATATAGTTAGGATTACATCAAATCATAAATAGTCAAAATTTGATCTAACATAATCTTATTACAAACATATAATCTAACTGCTACATCTTTAGTAACGATAGAAGTGCGCGTCCACCGATAAGCTGAGATCATACATGTTTATAGTTAGATTAACACAAACTTTTCCCATAATTTCTCCCCAGCCGTTGTAAACATCAAAAGAAAACATTATGCTCTTACTCATGATGATTTTCTGAAAAAACATACTCAAAATTGTCAACATAATATTGGTGAGATCATAGGTTTAACTTTAGACAAAATATTTTTGATGCATCATATACAACTAAACCTTACATAATACTCAGATGATTCATAACTGTCATATTATAATTTATAAAATCAGATAATATAGCATCACAACACTCATCATGTTGGTGCAGGAAGTAATTTCTTAAGTAGCGCTACCTATATTATCCAACGGTTCCACATCCGAATTAATGGTTGTAACATAAATAACAGTGTATCTCAAAAATTGCATCAATCATAAAAATAGTATGTTTTTCCCCCAAAAGTTTATAAGAACAAAACAGGGCCATGAGTCTCACCTTTACTCCAAGAGATAATCTATAAACAAAATATTTATAGTTTAAAAAATATATATTTTCTTCAAAATTTTCAGTACCTTAATATTTATAAAATCCATTATAGAAATTATAATCAAGCATATTCCATGAAATTTTTATAACAAGTGGGTCCACAAATTAGACATAACATATTAAAATTTCATATTCCAATGATTTGTAGTTTATTTTCTATAATTTTTATACTATTTGAGTAAATTATCAAAAATATGTACGAGCCCCCAAAAATTGTCAAACTTTGTCAGAATATATTTCACAATATTTATAGTTTCTTAAATATTTATTAAGTCCCAAATCATAGCAAAGTCTATTTTCATGATTTTTATCATTTTAGCAATATTTACTAAAAATATCAGAATATGTCCAAAAATTCTAATTCTTATACAAACTGTCCTATTCTATTTTTCATACTTTCTGTAAAATTTTCATAAATTTTCTTATAATTTAAGTATTTTTCCCGATTTTCGAATAGCAGAAACTTTAAAAATTCAAACCTTATGTATAATTTGAGTTAGGTCACAAAACTTTTTCTACAAGTCTTATAAATTATAAGAATGAATATATAATTCTTTTAACTACTTCACAGGTTCAGTTCTTCTGTCATAAAATTCCCTTCCAAATACTTAGATAATTTGTATAAATTTTTTTCCTTATAGTAATATCATCAAACTTTGCAAAATAATATTTTCTAATATTCCAAACATATCTACAATATTTGTTCCCATAATCATAGTTAAATATACATCAAACCAAATTTAGCAAGTTTGCACATAAATTTTCAACCCTTTATTGATAATTTCTTATATAATTCTTGGGTTACTGATATTTATTCACTTCTTTCAGATTTATAAAACCTTCCTTAATATCTTTTAATAAGATTAACATATTTGTAAGATTGTGTGAGGAAGTTGTAGGTTTATTCATAAGGGTTGTTTATATGTGTTGTTTTAGACACATATATACTTTTGATAAACTTGATTAGTTATGGGTTAAAGATTAAAACCTTGATTTTGATAACAAAAGAGGGTGACGATAACTGATGGCAGCTTCTTTATCCGTTGAATCGAGTTGAGTGAATGTCTTTGGGCTTCCAAGATCGTGATCCGGCCTCTTGCAAACCGATGATAAGCACTTCATTGTTACGTATGTGTTTGAAACTGAAAGAGAGTGTAGGAGATGGTGGTGATAAACGATGGTTATAGCTACCAAGGGTGGACTGATTATGGTGTTCGGTTATGGTGGTGGTGACCGAGAGTTTTTGAGAGGGGAATGATGGTGTCTTGGTGGTCGAGATCTTAGAGAGTAGAGAGGGTTAGAAGTTAAAGATGTGAAGGTGGTAATGGCCTTTGGCCAATTGGTTTAGACATAGTGAAGTCTTCATGATTAACTCTATACTTAGAGTGGTGATTTGGCAACATAGCTTGTATTAGTTGGCTTCCATAGAGTGTTGTGGCGGTTTTGAAGGTACCCGAGGTGTCCCCATATTGCTAGGTGTCGAGCAAGAAGACTAGTGAGTCACCATGTTATCATTACAAGTTTAACTAATACTTAGGGTGTTAATCGGATGGCTTAATGCTCTAATGAACCGAGTCTTGATCTTAAATGGTACTTAGATTTGAGGTTTAAGTGCATAAGATTTGCTTAGTATTGTTTTGATGTCAAGTTTCTTTGATGTTGTATTGTGTGATGATGTTTGGTTGGGTTGTATTAAAGTTTGTTTGATATATGTTACAATATTGATGTGCTTTGATCATAAAGTGTTTGGTGTTAAAGATTATATATAACATGGTATCAAAAATTTATACACATAAATATAGGCATACGTAGAATTTGTGCATACATGCAACCATGCATACGTGCAACATATATATATATATATATATATATATATACACATAAATACGTATAATATATACAAAGAGTTAGTCAAACAAGAGAATTTTGTTTGTTTTTTTAATTTTTGTCTAACCTTATTTTTAGGGTCGTCACAATCTCTGACAACACACTCCTCAATTCTTCATCACTTTCGTTGAATATCGAGTCCCCCAGAGTCATACATGATCCGATCACCACGACTTCGTCGGACCTGGGTTCTTCCCAAGCATTCCATAGGTGAATACATAAACAATCAAAAACTTCAACCCACTTCATACCGGAGTCATCGCCGAAGTATCTATCAAGAACCCCAAATCTTAAAACTTTCTCCTTATCATACACCACTAGAGACCCATCGGTGATCATCTCCGACATCTTGAACACCATTTGATGATCCGGCACCACCACGAAATTCTCGTAATTGCGAAATCATGAACCATTGTCGACCCCCCAAATCAATCGCTACATATTCCAATTTCACCCTATTAGGTGAAAATCGAAAATACTTCAAATGCGGCTTCTGAATCACATCATAACTTAGAGCAAAAATCTCACCGAAAACATGGTCTAACTTCAGGCGGTAGTGTGTGGTGGTGGTGTTGTTGTGTGGTGTTGTGGAGAAAAAAGAAAGAAGAAAGAAGGAGAAAGATGAAATTGAAAAGTGAATTTGTGTTATTTTTATAAGTCCTTAGGGATATTTTGGTCATTTTTTAAAAAATATAACTGAAAATATTAACACCGTTAGTCAAAAGAACGAAAATAGAAACGATTTGCAAAACCTCAGATTAATAATAGAGACAAAATAAATGTTGGTACTTAAGTGGAGACAATTTACAAAAATCAGGGACAAAAACCGAAATTAACTCTAAACAAAATTATAATCAATTAAATAAT
Source organism: Flaveria bidentis (assembly GCA_018326385.1). NCBI lineage: Eukaryota > Viridiplantae > Streptophyta > Magnoliopsida > Asterales > Asteraceae > Flaveria > Flaveria bidentis. Next base: position 4,027 of record BJCM01228710.1, read on the forward strand.
GATAACAATAAGGTAAGGCTTCAAACTAAAAGAATTTCCAATCTAAAAGTGTAAAAAGAAATCTTAAAAATTAATATTATTAGTCAATTGTTAAGATAAAATTATAGGAAATATTATTTAAATTGATATTTTAAGCGCAACTAGTTTTGTTGATTTTTTTTTTCAATTTCTGCACTTTTTCTTAAATGCTTGTAAATTTTATATACAAAATTATTTTTTATAAACTTACATCATAAAACGTGTGTTTTATATCTTTAATTCAATATACACTTTTTTTACATATTTCAGCTCGTTTGATTTATGCTCATCATTGCACTTATTGCGATTTATTATGTATTTTTGTTTTTATCTTGTTTCCTAAACACTATTTATTTTTTATAAAATGATGAATTATAAAAACATTATGGTGAAATAACACTGTTGTGTACTTTTAGAATGTAAAATATATTTATAAAATAACAATTGATTAGTCTAATATATATAAAAAACAACGATCAAATAACACAAAATGAAATAGATTGTAAAACATAATGATCAAATATTTAACTGCGTTCGAACATTATGAGTTTTAAAAAACATATTGGTGAAATAATATAATTGTGTATTTATAATTACAAAACACAATGATAAAATTAAAAATAAATTTATATAATATATAAAAAACAATAACAAAAAATTAAATAGTCTAAAACGTAAAACAAAATAATAAATACATATAACAAATAATAAAAATTTATTTGACATATTGACATAATATTTGACCCAATGATTTGACATATTAGACAAAATGACTATAACTTAATTTTTTTCAAAAACAATAAAATGACACATGTGAAGTCCAGAATTCTTATTGGTATTTTTAGATAATATATATTTTTTGATATAACCCAATCCTAACTATATTTGTAATAATAGTTATATAAATAATAATATTTATGACAAACTTAATTAAAATATCACAATGGTCACAAATGTGCTGTAACACCTCAAGATTTTTTGGTGTGGATGGGATCCGAACCCAGGTACCACACACGTAAATACATCTTCTCCAACGGCTTGATCTTAGGTCCATCTGATTACGTGCATGGGAAATTTTTTTCTTGTATTGATCCAAGTTTTGAATTTGATATATGATTTTGGAGTTTCTATGCATTAAGTTTATGTTTTTAGGAACTTTTAACATGTTGGTCCCTTTAATAATCTTTTTCGAACTAAGCATATGAGATAGAATTTATCGTGTTAACCAAATGATTAAAAATTAAAACGCTATCTGATTGCTTGCAGCAGACAAGTTAGGAGTATGACAGTAATATCGAACGATTAGAGAAAGTATATATATAACTTATGTTCGGTATTCATCATGCATACCACTCGATGACATTATTCTATTGCTCATCAAAAACATATTCAAAACAAATAAAATGTTTGGTAATTGAGAAATTAGCATAGACCACTTTCTCTTTGCTCAAATAATCAAATAACGTACAGGCATTGCACTAGCATAACTTGTGGTGAAAAGAAATGCTCCATATGTATATACAAAATATAAGAATTGAAGGGAAAAAAAAGACAAAATGTGTTCCACTTAGTTCACCAAGTTCACAAATGAAACCACTTACTAACAACAATATATAATCAAATCCCATGAAGTGTGAGTGGTCAAAATGATAGACTTTCCAGGAAACTGATGTGTACTTTAGCACTTACCTATGTCATATATCAAATGAACAATGGTCATGTATATATAAGTTCCATCTTCACAAACTAACTTACATAACAAAGAGTTCTAGCTCAACCGTTTGCTCGACGGTTGCGAAGAAGCGATTAACCATGAGCACTACTATTCACATTCATGATGAAGATGAAAACTCTACCAACTACAAGAAACAAAAGAAACTGTATTTTGTTGATAGTATTTCATCTCTTATAGAAAAACAGTGGGGCAAACATATGAAACAGATCATTCATAGCATCAAGGTTGGAATTGCCTTAGTTTTAGTTTCGCTTCTGTATCTTCTTGATCCACTTTTCGAACAAGTTGGTGAAAATGCCATGTGGGCTATCATGACTGTTGTGGTTGTCTTTGAGTTCTATGCAGGTTCGTCATCAACTCTTTACAAACTCGTATTTATTTTCTTACTCCTAGTACTTGAATTTCCGTCCATATATATGAAGGGTAAATATATCGTAAAGCGGAAACACAAAGATAAAAGAGAAACTGTTTAAGAAAAATTAATGTATCATTGAATAATAAAAAATGTTATTCAAACTCTATTTTCTAGGAAGATTCTAAATTCGACAGGTGTTGTCAAATCATGTAAAATTAAATTTAGAGGGTGACAATGAAATTCAAAGCCTAAGTAAAACACAAATTAATAGAATCCACAATTTACACGTTTTTACAATGGAAAGAAATCAATCAAGAAGCTTAATTTTGAGAAAAATGATGAAATGCAAAATCGAGGCTCCACAGGAACGAATTGGCGGTTTCATATCTTTTGATCTGTTAAGACGTTTCGATCTGTGTCATATGGGCCTAGATGGATCAATAGTTACATCCATTTGAAGTTCGGTCTTTTGTAGCTCACTTGCCTACGTCTTGTTGTTCCAAATGTGAATCTGTCAACTCTTATATAATCTTCTATTAAAATACCAATAAAGAGTATACTTTTAACATATTCATTTTAAAATTTAATTCTAATAATTGATACGTACGATAGGTGCCACATTAAGCAAAGGGTTACTCCGCGGAGTAGGGACTATACTTGGAGGTGGATTGGGATGTTTTGCAGCAGTTTTAGCAGATGATTTGGGAAAGATTGGAAATGCAGCAGTGGTTGGTTCATCAGTGTTTATTTTTGGTAAGAATACAAATTATCACAAAGATATTTTATTATCCATTGAAAATTGTCAAGGATATCATAGCATAACAAGTTAAACATACACACAACATGTACATATTAATATATACATATACATACATACATAAGTACATATAAAGATTTTTTGTGATGTGCAGGTGCTGCAGCTACATACTGTCGTATGATTCCCCGCATAAAAGCCAAATATGATTACGGGATCATGATATTCATCCTCACTTTTAATCTCGTAGCTGTATCTGGTTTACGCGCTGATAAAGTTCTTGAATTAGCCCGCGAGCGCCTCTCAACGATTGGCATGGGTTTTGCTGTATGCATATTCACTAGTCTACTCATTTTTCCAATGTGGGCTAGTGATGAGCTTCATCGTGTGACATCCTCCAAGTTTGACAAATTAGCTTGTTGCATTGAAGGTAGTTACAGCCACATAAAATGAGATTTTAATATCTTTTTGTATTATTATATATAATTTTGCTAAAATATTTAAATGGTGAGTTGCAGATTGCCAGAAAGCATACTTTAATGTAGATGGTGGAAAAGAAAGCAAGCCAAAAATTAAAGTCAGGGATTGCAAGGCAGTATTGGCCTCTAAATCAAGTGATGAATCATTGGTAACATCTCTTATTAGTTCTTGGTCTACACTTATTTAAAACCTTAAAAAGGTGGTAGCACATTAGTAAGCGTTTAAGTATCTCTAACAGAGGTACTAAGTTTAAATCCATTCAGATTCCTTTGGTTTTCTATTTTTAACCCCCTTAAGGTCATTCGTGATTCTTTTGGATTTTTAGCTTGTGAAAGAAATCATAATAGTTTCTAACTAGGAGGTTTTGAATGTGTTTCGGTTTCTATATATGGCGTTTGCTACCTTAAAAAATGTGACATGTGGTAAATGATTTCGCATGCCACCTTGCTAATTCCAAACATTTTTTGTTAGATTTTCTTTAAAGTTCGCTACCCTTCACGTGCACCTCAATGATTTCAAACATTCGATCATCAAGGTAGCAAACTTCATATAAAACAAAACATTTTCAAAAACTTTCTATAGAAATCAACAAAATTCGTCATCTATGACTCCATTAGTTCCGTTCGGTGTGAGTCTTGTAGTGGTTCTTATGGTTACCAAATAAAGAGAGTTATTCAAGACTATGGATCAACTAACATGAGAAAATTTTCAAATCCCATTTGAATTTTAGGCAAATTTTGCAAGATGGGAACCTTGGCATGGAAGATTTGGATTCTATTATCCTTGGGAGAAATATTTACAAATAGGAGAGCTCACAAGGGAACTTGCTTCTATCATTCTGTCAATGCACGAGTGCCTTGAATCACCATTACAGGTTTGTAACACACGTCATATATTTTTAAAGATATTAAGTCAATCGGCTCACACTGCTACCATTTCATACTCAGCCCTCAACGCCGTTGCAACAAGCAATCAAAGAGCCATGCAAAAGTGTCGGGTTGTCACTTGGGCTAACCATCCGAGAGCTAGGGAGAAGTATCATGAACATGAAAAGATGTCACACAACAGTCCAAATAACGCCAAAGTTGCAGTCGATTAAACAAGAACTCATCTTACTTTCAACTTCGTCGCAACTTATAGGGATCACAAACATTGAATCACTTGCCATAGCAAACTTCTTGTTTTTGTTGATGGAGATTGCTGATAAAGTGGAAATGCTTGCAAAAGAAGTTGAAGCACTTGGAGAAGCTGCTGGTTTCCGATCCAAATAGCCTAACCTGGTGTACATTATAAGTTTATAACAAGTATTTACATTTATATGATTTGAGTGTCTACATTACATTACATATTTACGTCGTTGTAGAATGTACAGACAAAATAAAATTTCATTAAGGCTGGATATATGTCATGTGGTAAATAGTTACAACGCCCACCCCACCCCCACCCCCTCCCACAAAAACAAGTGAAAACATGCAAATAAATACTCCAAACAAATAATATAGTGAAAGACTTTATATTTACTTCATAGGATACAAATGTTGCACCCAGTATAGAATTGTACAAACATACCAATCTCTCATAAATTACACGTACATACCCTACAACAAAAGAGCAAAAAACAGAAAACACAACAGAAAAGTCTCTATCTAATAGCTACAATTAGGACTAGATAAGACTCTTAATTCAAATAAATATTCCCTCTCAAGTTGGTGCATCTAAATTCTTAATGCCCAACTTTCTAAGTAGTGAGTCTAAGTAGTGAGTGTAGCTGTTGTACCCGACGAGGCTTTGATTGTGAAACTTAACACTAATAGATTTCATTGATTTTGAATTAAACTACCGTTAACCAAAACTGAAAGAAAACTAATAAACATGCAAATATGAGATAGTGAACAAGTAACCGAATTCAAATTCGGATTTGAGAACACAATTAATACAAAATTTATTTAACATATTGAAAATGCTACATAGACACAACTTGTTATAACGTTTGGAGTGAAAGACAATTGCAAGACTGACAAATCCAATTGTATTAACTTCACGATTTTAAATACCAAAAAGGAATATAACTATGATATTGCCAAAACTAGAGTGTATTAAGATTATGATTTGTGACTGAAAAAAAAACAAAAACAAACTAGAATGTAATCTTAACCAGCATCGACCTTTTTAATATAAAATTAGCACAAGACAAAGGAAACTAGCCACATTGACCTCACAATTTCATCGCTATGAAAACACATCCATACAATATGAGACGCAGAAAACTTCAACAAAAAACTAATCTTTTTTTTAAACAAAGCTAAACACAAACCTAATCACATGAACATTTAAAATAATTCCATAGTAAAAATATTAATAATAACACATCTAATGTTCTTTCGGTTCATAAATAAGCTTAAACAAATTTACATATCCAAACAACCTACAAAGCTACATGTGGTTATGATTAGAGATAATTTAACCAATCATAATATCAAACAAAACTCATGCATCATACGGCCCAGGCACCCAAGCCTGCGTTCTCTTGTTCCAAGTTATTTGGGCCATCAAACCCATAATGGGTTGCTGCACTCATTTCTTTTAATCTCCTAATCGGGCCAATTTAATAATTTGCTTCAAACCCATATGCAATCCACCGGTGTTTTGAAGATGGGATCGGTTCGGCCAAGCCTACCGGGAATCGGAGGCAAACCAATCCGAGCAGCCCCAGTTCATTTTGTATTTGTTCTACTAGCCGGTTCATTCCCGTTCGGTGGTCGGGCCGGGACCCGGTTTGGGGGTTGGATTTGATTTTGGGATTTTCTTTCTCTTTTTAAATTATTTGAATTTTAATAGGTTTAATGGATGAGTTGAATGATAAATTGAAGTGTTGAACATAAGATTATGTTGAGTTTTATATATAACTATAATATATACATATAGAATATTTATATGGAATTAAATATATGACTAAATATAATATCAAATCTATATATATAACTATTACGCCATCGGATTCTTAAATACTGTCCGATTAGCAGACCCGTAAGAAGTCCGGTTTGCTGTTCAATCCGGTTCTTAAAACATTACCATCCATCTTAATCATACATTCATGCCACATTTGTTCCACGAGAAGCATAACTTGAAACAAACTTGTAGATACATATGTACCTAGTTTATGAGCTTAATGTAAAATCTCTTTATTGTCTTACATATATGTAATAGAATGGGTACTTAATGAAATACAATGTGTGGTTGTGCTTATAATGTTTATTATTTCATTGATTAGTAGGTTAACGCTTATTGAACTAACTATATAGGTTTGTAGTTGTTTACATAGTTCTTAGTTAATAATGATTGAGAAATATGGTTAAACTTAATCGTGTGAAGTTCTCATGCGATTGGCCCATGCTAATGGACCATACGCATGAATCACTTCATGCTAATGAACTAGTCGCACGACTGAACCAGGAGACAGGATCAGTTGCATGATTAGAACATGAGATTGAATCAGTCGCACGACTGAACACTCAGTCGTGCGAATGGATCAACCGCATGGCTCAATCGCACGACTGAACCATGCTAATGGTTCAGTCGCACGAATGAGAAACCCTAACCTATAAATACCACGTAATTCGTGGAAAAACGGAACACTTCTAATACATACGTACCCTAGCCGTCCAGAGACTTCGAAGAACCTGTTGCAAGTTCATAGATCGCACTAGATCGATTACCAATTGTTCTTAACTTTTAGATTCAATCTAAAATTGTTTCTACATGCGTTCTCACTGATTGGATCGCCAATCAAATAGGATTCCACACTATTTGATTCCGTATACACATATATCAGTTAGTATTTTGTCTAATACACGATCCTAAAAAGTGGTATCAGAACCTTGGCTCTTGATTTACGTGTGATTCAATCGTTTTTGATACAAAAATTGTGTTTTTTTCACTAAAAACGCAATCTTTTTGTGTCAAACGGTGTTTTAGACGTCTCCAGTTCGTAAAGTTAACTTTTTCCAGCATACGACAATTAGGGTTAGTGGGAAATTCGAGTTTTTGCGTCCAAAATACCTTAAACACTCGAATTCTCAAAATCCAGCAGCTTCAGTCGCACGATTGACTGAATCGCCCGACTTAATTCATCCGCATCTCTCATACGCACGATTGGACTCATTCGTACCTCCATTCGTACGACTAAACTGTCTAGTCGCATTGTTCATTCGCACCTGTCCATTCGCCCGATTAATTCATCCGCATTGGTTCATTCTCCCGTTTGAGCCATCCGCATTGTTCAATCGCTTGAATAGCCCAATCGCACACCTCCATTCGCACTAGTAAAGCAGTTTGTTCCAAAGTTTAAAGTTAATAGTAATGGAGGATCAATATTCAACGTTCACCGCAGGTAGGGATTCAAGGATCCAGAATCTATTGCTTCTGGAAAACAAAGTTGGGAATCACAACAAACCTCCTAGCTAATCACATTAGATGATTACCCACAGTGGAAGCAAAGATTTGAGATTTACTTGAATGGCGTAGATCCAAATTTGTGGGAGTTGATAGAGACGGGGTATAACATGCTTGTAGGAGCAGATGGAGTCAAACTTACATTAGGGGGCATGACTGATGGACAAAAGGTTAAGTACAATACTGAGAAGAAAGTTTATGCATTGCTCACTCAGTCAATTCTGAAGGACATTTTCCATCAATTTTCTGAGAACAAGCAAGCAAAGAAGCTGTGGGATGCATTGGAAAAGAGGTATGACGGTAATGCATCATTAAAAGCTCTAAAGGCTAAAGCGTTGAAGAAAGAGTTTGACAACTTCTCGTTAATGGGAAATGAGAGCTTGGACGATGTAATTGATCGGTTCTATCACTTAATAAGTGAGTTACACACTCATGGAGTCACCACTTCTATGGAAGACAAAGTCTCAAACTTTGTAGATGGGTTGCCTGAAAAGTGGGTTTCTTTTGTCTCCAACCTCAGACAGAATGATATGCTCGCAAAGTTAGACATCAATGACTTCATTCTGAAGCTGAGTGAGGAGGAGTTGAGGATGAAGCACAGGGCACAAAAGTCTACTTATGATCAGAATCCAGCTCTATACAACTCAACTCCACATGACAAAACGTCTGGAGCTCCACTACAAACGACTTTTGTGTCAAGTTCAGCTGGTCCATCTCAAGCCTCTTCTTCAGGATCTGACACGTCAGGGTCGTCTGGTACCCACTACATCGCACCTGAAGAAAATGCTACAAAACTGAAGACCGAGAATCTCGGGAATGTGACGGTTGAGGTAGCAAAGGAGCACATGGACCTCTTAGTAGCGGTAGTCCACTCCTATGATGGGCTAGTTGCTGGGAAAATTGGGAACTGCCATCTGGCAGATGAGGACTATGAGCAGGT